>PDGT01000138.1:12253-33997 GCA_003671415.1 Megathymus violae | reverse complement strand
TCATTAATCCTTAATAATTTAGTAGACTTATTAAAAATTATATGTATAGTTACTAGCTGATCCGGTAAACGTTGTTTTGCCATATAAATTATAAATTACATATATCGCTACTTATAAAAAGTATACTAAAAAATAATATCTTAATGCAATAGAGTGCAAAATATATTTTTGTTATCCCATCTTTAGCTAACACAAACAAACTGGATGGTTTGCCCACTCGAGAGCATGCCACGTACAATTGTCCGTGTGGAAAACATGGTGTGATATGAATGAACGACAAATTTATTTAAAAAATAGCTGTGCCCGCGACATCGTCCGCGTGGAATTTAACAAAAAAGTTATATGGTAGAAATAAAAGTACTCCTTATTACATCAGCTACCTGCCAGTGAAAGTCCCGTCAAAATCGGTACAGCCGTTTCCGAGATTAGCCGGAACAAACAGACAGACGGATAGACAAAAATAGTAAAAAATGTTATTTTGGTATATGTACCGTATATACATTCATATGCATGTAGTAAAAAACGGTTATTTAAATATTACAAACAGACATTCCAATTTTATTTATTATAATAGATACAGATAACACTGAAATGGTAAAATGATAATTATAAATGTCACTATTACGATTGATGCACAAACAATAATAATAATGGCCGAAAACTGTAGGTAGTGAGAAAAGAGATCTCATCCCTACTCCGTGATGTTTACTGGGTCTCAGAAGTGACATCAGTAGATGCCTAGCGGGGATAACTGATCAAGTGATAATTAATCAGTACCTGGGTTGAAAATTATTAATTACTGATATCGCTTGTAAAAAATAGGGGTTTATGGTAGAAAGGTGAAAATTTAGGGTTGTATGTATTTTTAATGCCACCACCTAAAACATGAAAATAAAAATTTTTATCCAAAAAAATTAAGTAAAAAAAATTGGGGTAGACCACCCTTATCACTTAAGAGTATAAAAAATAGATTACAACCTATTTCAGACCTACTGGATATACATATAAAATTTCCTCAAAATCGGTCAAGCCGTTTCGGAGGAAAAGTATAATTAGTAATGAATAAATATTCTATTTATTATTGTAGCTGACAAACTAACAGACAAGCCATCTAATATCACTCACCGTCGTTCATGAACATAAGCAACATTAAAGGCATCGCTTAGAATTAAAAGAAAAGGAATATAGTAATGACTCTCAAGCTTCCAGCTGAATCACGATTGGCTACCACTCAACAGGGGTGCCGGCCTCTGTCGCCTCTGTCGCCTCTCACGACACCTTCGTCTGCTAGCATGGGATTAGGGTCAATACTGTAATACCGATGGAAATTGTGATACTAAATAATAATATAAATAATTACCATTCATTTCTTCTAATTACCATTCGAGTAAAAGAGAATGGTAAATAATGGTAATTAGTAGATTGGTAATGAGATTTTGTAATATTTTTAATATATTAACGGTATTCCGTACGTATAAGACTTGTAAAAATTATAGAAATAAAAAAGCACTGCACCATATACATATATCCCATATTAATTATTGATAAAATATTGAACACACATAGTTTATATAAAATGAATGGTTTGTAGAAATATTTTGAACAACGTTAGAATTTCATAGGATAATTTTAATTTCTGCAGCCATAAACTCTCTTTCAGGCTTTTGTTTGGCTCGGTGGCAAAGGGGTGACTGTCGCCGAATATATTATGTTAGGCACGATACACAGCTACGCGAAAATATTGAAATATCAGAGCGAAAGTATCGTTAGATGGTAATTATAGGGAACTGTAAGGACATTTTTCAAAGTGGTAAGATACCAGTTTAGTATGTTCTTCTATTCATAAAAAATGTACTATGAATAGACTATCTATTGTACAATATTAAAAAGTGATAAAACATCTGTTCTTCATGAACAGTTTCTAACAAGATGTAACAATAAAGTAAAATCTGGGAAACGGGACATTGCTGGTAATTAGAATTTTATGTATTTTTTGTTTTAAAATTTAATGTTGTTTTAATTAAAAATTTCCTTTCTTAACGATTGCACCTAGTAAAGACTCCAGTAAACTATACGAAAATAATATTAGGTTTTAATTCTCTCAATATTGTATATATTATTTATCGTCTGACGCGTAATATGCACGAAATGAAATATTCACCCATTTATTCCTATTTAAAAATTATCCACTTATAGATAGATTTTGTGGAAGCCCTACACGAAACGGTATCATTTTCACGTACACAATATCTTTTTATCGTACACATAATTATGAAAAATAGACTATTATTCTTAAAATTGAACATTTACTGCATGATATTAATCTTAACAGATATAATTTTAAGATCAATTTCTATGAAAATAAGCATCGTGAAAGTAGTATTGTACTATCGGTACTTTCCTGTGGAATGTCTCTTTGTTTGGGTTATTGTAATAAGTAATTATGCAGTCTAACAGAGAACACGACATCCTCGTCTTTACTGCTTTTTGTCCGATAAAATACAGTAAGATTGAAAATAAATTAATAAAATAACAAATAGGAATTTGTTGACAGGAGACTAATGGAGAGTAAATAGTTTGAAAACAGTCCTACGGCCAATTCTCTTGCGTCTCTTTTACACAAGTAGGTTTTTCCGTAAAGCTCGAAATTTCTCTCGCACACTGTGTTCCTCTATTACGCTATATAGTATTTTAACTTTATGAGTTAAACACATTTATTTTAATTAATTATTTTATTTTATTTTTAATATTTGTATATTTTAATATTAAATAATAAATATTATGTAATACAAATGCAGTTTTAGCCCAAGACCATCCAAGAGGAACGACGTCGGTGTGTCATATCTAACGTACAACGGACCTCATCCAGTTTGTTTCAGCCGTTCCGTATCGAAATATTGTGAGCGCTTTTACTCCTGCTATTTCGATCTGTTTCAAAGTCGTTTGATCGCACTATAGAGCGTGTGTAATTTGATAGTGTCTGTTCAAACATAAAACTTGGTTCGACTCTCAAAGCTGATACAACATTTTTTTGGTCTTGTTGTCGATCTCGTTTCTGTCCTTAGCGGAGAGTTGTTTTGCTTTAAATGATGTAATTAACGGGGACATGACACGTTGTGGAGCAAAATTGTTTCATTGCTTACATTTAAAAAAATTGCCTTGGTAGTAGGTTTGTGGAACTACTCAATACTTAAGTGTGCGTGCAAACTTGTGTGGCTTATTAGACACACATCGCACAAATGGACACCTGATATAATCACATGCGACTTGGGTTTGTGTTCAGAAGTGCGAGGGACCTTCGCTCCGCCAGTACTATTCGCCTAATCTCCAGTACACTGCTATGAACAAAGCTTGAAACCAGTGCTTGTGTCTACAACCTGCACGAAACTACCTATGGTTTCCTTTTAGAAAGTTTAAAAGGCGATCTTAAAGTAACTCCACAAACATATGTATGGACATTATCCGTTTCTGTATCCAGCTGAATTTGTTTTAGGGGCCATGAATGTGAATTCGTTGGAAGTGTGAGGGAAATACCATCAGATATCTCAGATATCATGTGAGATACTCCATGGTAGGATTGTTGCTTCCGATCTCAGTGATGAGCCATGCTAGGTTGCAAGTAGATTAAAATATAGATATGGATATCGATATTTATAGTGAAAGCTTGAAAATATTGATATTTGATAATATCGAAATAGGCATATAAGGACCAAATACGGATAACTTTTTATAAACTTAAAAATATAATAAAAAAACACAATATATCAGAATAGAACAAACTTTTTTACTTCTCACGAATACGTGTGCAAATTTTCAAGTTAATCTGAAAGATTCCATTACACAGATACATACATACATAGTTACTGATCAAAGTAATAAAAGCGAAGTTATCGTATAAAATATTTAAAATTACCACTGCTTCAGCATTTTCTTTTAAATTAAATATTGATATTTCATTTTTTTCGATATGGTAATATATTGTCGGTCATGGTTCGATATCGCTAAAAATAGCAATATATTAGGGTCGATATTATCGAACATTCGATATATCGTTGCAGGTAGCTACGTAGGCCCCATTCCTTATTGGTTTTGTATTGTTATAATTAAAGCAAATAAATAAATAGCGTGACACAAACAATTGTTCATCAATAGTCGCACTTGAACCTGGATGGAACAAGATATACAGTTGTTTATAAAACAATTCCACATATTATTCACCTCTTCTTCGAAATCAAATTGACTTTACACAGTTTCATTCTCACGAACGATTTGAACAGTGTGCCCGCATCGGTGATTTCCATCCCATTACAGTGTGGTTAGTGCTCATCACCATCAAAGACTACATCGCCATTTACCGCTAGATGGGAGTGTATTCAAGCACTGACTTCAATAAATAAAAAAATCCTCACAGTCTAAGTAGCCAGGTCAGAATGTCCTTTAAACATTGTAAATATAATTATATCTGACTTTTCATTTCATTCATTCATTTTCATCATTTTCACTCATCATTTTCATTCATATAATTATATCTGACTGAGGAATTTTCATTAAAATATGTTTATAAACTCACTTTAGCACTTCAGCGTCTTACGTGCAAGCTAAATTTAACTTCAACGCCGTCAGCGGCGCAGACCGGGTTAGTTTAATAGAAAAAACTAGGAGACAAAGACAAGTGGGGCGGGAACAAAACCACGACGTAATTCGCCGAGTCATTAGTCACACGGACACGTCACCGAACACGCAGCCGGCGTCGGCGCCGGCGCACTGCGCTCACTACGCGAGACGCGTTCCTGGGGAGGTTCGCAACACCGGCCGAACAAGTTGCATCCATTTATCCAATATTTATTCTTATTGTAATCATATTGCATACCATCGATGTATGGATGATCTGTCGTCAGGAAGAAAAAGATAAACTCACTTCTCAAGTTTGTGACAGTGGTAGCTAGCAAAGCAAATGAAAAATCTTACTACCGTATAAGAGGATTGTCGGAATGGTAGCGTAGTATCGTCACCATCTCGTTCTCTATGCAGCACCGCTTACCACGAGTAGGACTCAAGATTCAACATAAGTCCGTACGTCGGAAAAACCCCTGTTCATCCTCAGGTATGAATTTTCCATTGAAATTCTATTCAACAGACTCCAGAGTGGACTGCGGGGCTATCGCATTCGGTGCCTTCTAGCCGACGAATGAATTATTACTATTTTTGCGCCTAAGCAAGGAGAAAGGGCTAACTTTCGGGGGTACGCGGGCGGGAGGCAGTAAATGCTCATATATACCAGCGCAGCCGGCTGCGCTGGTTTTGTGGGACTTAGGATAGACCTATGTGTCTACCCACTAAACACCACCTGAGGTTGGCTTTGCCCTGCGTCCTCTAAGCCCTCATAGGTTGCGACTCCTCTTGGGGAAGGGGCGCTAGCAGTGCTCCCTAGGGAGCAACCACTCTGAAGTTAACACTGAGGGTGTTGTCAGTTGGGGACTCGTGTCATCGTAAGGATGAAACTATAGGTTGAAACTACGACTTGACTCCGGACTTGATGATGGGTTAAGGAAATTTTAAATCCCTGCGTAGGTCAGCATTTCTAACACACCTATGGATATTAGTTGCTCTACGACAGAAAATATTTTTGGCTAATTTAATTGGGTACAGGACATTGGGACTCACGTATGCGAAGGCCGTGGAGAACTCCAGCGCTAAGCGGAAGTGGGGACGACAGGACACCTTCGTGTTTGTAACAAAAGGAACGGTCCTGGAGGTAGGAAACCACTATGCAGACAACGCGACTTTAAAGGCTTAGTTGGTGGAGTGAACTATTACTAATCGAGCTGCAGTTTATATAGCCACTGATATTGTGGTGTGCGTGACGGACGAGCGTAGAAACAAGTTCATACGCACACTTCGATAGGTGAATGTGAAAACAACAATGTATGATTCATAGCTGTTTGTTAAACTATTGATTTTATTTTAACTGCATGGTGAATATTTATAAACATAACATTTATCTACAAAACCGGCGCTGTGTCATGTGACCGATTTATTGAATTTATAATATTACTACATATTTGTGTAATTATTACCACCAATAATTATTTGAAGCTCCATAACAACTGCTGGTATAAAAATATCCTTTTTTTTGACTGACCTAACGTCGACACAAATACTCAAATTTTGTTAGATTAATGACATTACGCTTTATCGACAGATCGGTATCGTAAAACATTAGCAATTCCATAATAAATTATTAGTACGAATTTACAGTTCATGCAATGTGTACTCTACTGTAAGTATGTAAACTAAAAAATTAAATGCGTTGACCACGTTGCGTACGATACGTGACCGCGTGAACACCGTGCTGAATGAATGTTTCGTAAGCGGGGGCGACAACTGTGACATGTGTAGATACACAGACGCTTCTCGTGTCTATCCAACGTTTCTTTAAAAACTTTAGGACAATCGATGATGCAGTTAATAAAATCTATATGTCGACAATGCCAGTAGTTTTAGCAGCATTGTCGAACATAGCGTGGGTGTATAATCGTTTAACACTTTTAATTAATTGTTCACAAACACTTCACACCGGGCAAACGAAACCAGTAACAGTTCCCAGTGCGTAGGAACCGATCTCTTCGACCGCAGAATGTCAACTGTGGCATCATCCGGCGTCACTCCACTAGCTAGGCTCTGTTGTAGCACGATGTTAGCCGAGTATCTACGTCATCGCGGCGGTGCTGCCATCACTCGGATATCGTGCTGAGTTTCGTTTCACGTCTATATTAATGACCATCTCCGACATATATATTCAGCCTTATACAAAAGGTATAACTTCTAAACACTTATACGAGTAAGCGTAGGTTAGCGTAGAGTAAGGCGTAGCGACCCCTATTAGCACCCGGCACCCGATACCTGACACCCGGCACCCGACACCAGGCACCCGACACCCAGCACCCGGCACTCGGCACTCGGCACACGGCACCTGACACCCAACACCCGACACCCGGCACCCGGCACCCAGCACGGGTCAACACAGTATTGTTTGAAACAACGAAAACATTGAGGGTTACTCAAAATACTAACGCTTTTCGAAACACTGAATGCCGGATCATTGCGATCTTTGAATTCGACACCTAACTGGTACATAAAAGGTTGACAAGTTGTGGCAAACTCTATTTTGATAAGTTTATTTGATTTGTTTAAAATATCATAAAGTTGATCACAACTTTATTTCTTTGTAAATATTACTGTTTCCAGTCTCATCAACTTGAAATACAAAAAAAACTGATTTTTTCACGGAATAACACCTTATTTTTAAGTTAAATAAACGTTGGGTGGTTTTTCTACTCCAGGTGAAAAAAGAAAAAATTTAACAAATGTTGTAAAAGCTTCGATAATAACAAAACAACACTGAAAGAATTGGTTGAGTAAATAGTGCACCACACAAACTCGTATACATTAAGAACATTCAGTGTCATCCGCCGGCGGGTGACCCTAAAAGGTTTTTAAGCTACGATCAGCAAGTTGGAATAGCATTGCGCTGTTCCATCGGCTTAGCGGTTCGAACTCCACCCGTCATTGTTGTCGGCACTCGTAATTCAAATCGGATGGACCGTTACATTAATCTTTCATTAAAGTTACAGAAATATGGTCTAAGTGAGTTTCTGATTATCTGAAATTGGCATTTTAGAGAAGACTGTAGAAATTAATGCTTTTGGTTCTAGTATTTAAATTCAAATTAGTAGGTCACTTAAACTTTCATGTGAATCACTCGATTTGTAGTAAAAATCACGTGAAAATCGTTGCAACAGTTTTTGGGATCGCTTTCAGACAATTATAAATTTGGCTGGGTTCGTCCTATCAGTCTGGAACCTACCCGAAGTCTATACTTATTGTACGCTTAACGTTCATAATGTGTTTACCGATACTTACAGTAAAACGAATTTTCTATTATATGTTTAAGATATTACTATGAATCCTGTGTTAATATCCTAATAATAAAAGCTTTATTTTCCTTGAACAGCACTATTAACAATATTTTTATGTATATCTTTATGTATATCGTTAGTTAAAGAATTTGATCTCTTTTGATCTTGACGTATCAAATTTGGAACCTTCTTGTTAAAACTCATTCGAAACCCCATTAAAGAACGTTGAACCTTTTGAAGACGATATGAAGACGTAACCAAATTATGCCTATTTCTTGTTTCATGATTGTGTGTATCACTTTTGTGCTTGTACATATTTACATTTTTTTAAATAAATACTAAACTACTATAAATATATTGACTGGCTACGGTGAGCACACTTATTTCTTTAAATTTTTCCCTCAATGACTCACGTGACTTTAATCCGTTTCTATGCTTTTAAACACTGTATGCGCGATATTTTTTATAAATTTCACTTGTTTCATGTATATTGTTCTTGCTTTAATGTTTTCACATCAATTTCGCACTAATTATATCGGATCAAGTATTTTTGAAGGTGACTTTTATTGTTATACTATATCAAAATGAATCATAAATGAATGAATTTGACGACCCCGTAGCCCAGTTGGTAGTGACCCTGCCTGCCGAGCATGGGGTCCCGGGTTCGATTCCTGGCCGGAGCAGATATTTATGTGACAGATAAATGTTTGTTCTCGGATCATGGGTGTTTGTGATGTGATAAATGTGTATGTCCATGCCACCCGCAACACAGGGAATCCTAGTGCGGAGGTGTGAGTCTGTAAACGTAAAAAAAAAATATGTTGTCTGTGGAAGCTACTCGAGTCGTTTTATTAGGTTATGGGCCCAGTCCCTATTTCGCAAAAAAGGTGGTAAAATCGTTACTAAAACCATGTAATATTGACTCTCAGAAATTCCCCGTGTGTGAATTGTATTTCATAGACAGATTTGTTCAGATTAAAAACTGTAAATCGCGAAATAAGTGTTCAACTGTTACGCGTTTTGTGAACAATGGCCGGCAGCTATATGGTTAACGTGCCGAAGCTCAAAGGTCGTGAAAACTACGACGAGTGGGCGTTTGCCGAGGAAAACTTTCTCGTCTTAGAAGTAGTGGACATAAATAAAAAGGAAAATGTAAATGCAGGAGCAGCAACTGTTTCCGATTCTGATGCTCTCAAGGCCAAAGCTAAATTAATTATGACTATAGATTCGTCACTTTATGTCCATAATATGGCGGCTAGTAATTACATAAAAGTTTGTTAAAGAAACAACCATTTCTGATTTGTACATAGGTCACTAAAAGTTTCCGGAATTAGCCACTTGCAGAAACAATATTTAAAAAGTTATTACGATATTTAAAAATGGAACTCTTTAGCCGTAGAATACAAGTTGTTTCATTAGATTGTCAAATGTTTCACAGTGTGGCGTCATTTTAAAAATTGCGTGATTACAATAAAATGGAATTAACTCGGGAATATTTTCGTTGCATGATTTTTTACGATTTTAAGTGTAATTTGACAGCTCAGCAGAGCTTCGTTCGGCTTTAGTCTGCTTTTGGCTAAGAAGCACCATGCAAGACAACTATTTATAGCTGGTTTGCATAAATTCCTGAAGGTTGCCCGTGCCCCGCTGTGAACTGGAAAAACATTGATGCTATGAGCCGTATTATCGAAACAGACAGGCATGTGACCTACCATGAAATCCGGATATCTTTGGACGTAGTAATGAGTCAAATACAGTTAATCCTACACAAACATTTGGGTGTGAGAAAGCTGTGTTGTCGACGGATCCCACACAATTGGACTGATGCTCAAAAAACGGATCGTATCACTTAGTGCCATGCTATGCGTGCCAGATACAACGAAAGGGCTTCAAATTTGGTGTGGAACATCGTAACAGATGACGAAATATGGATTACAGCTATGATCCCAAAACAAAGCAGCAATCGTGCGTATGAGTCTTTCGAGATGAGCCGAAACCAACCAAAATGGCGTGCGTGAAAAGTGCCTCGAAGCGGATTGCTTTAGAAAATCGTCGTATCGTGAATAGTGACTGGTACACAACCACTTGTTTACCGGAAATTATTGATAAACTCCGTGAAAATAACGGTAAGCCCCGTATCATCTTGCACCACGTTAATGGAAATTCCCACAGAGCCAGACAGACAAATAAATTTTGGAAGGCGAAAAACGTACAACTTATGAGTCATCCAGTATACAGTCCTAACCTGGTACCGTGTGTCATTTTCTGTTCCCAAATAATCAAGAACCAAATACGCGATCAACGGTTTTCATCACCAGAAGAGGCTGTCGAAGAGTATGAAAAACATATATCTGACGTCACCACAGAGGAGTGGCACAAATATTTTCAAAATTGGTTTAGTCATATGAAAAAGTGCGTTGACGCAAAGGGAGAATATTTGGAGAAACAATAAATTCATTTTTGACCATAAATGGTATTTTTTTTATTATTGATTCCGGAAACTTTTAGTGCTCCCCGCGTATCTGATATCTTGTAGTATTTAGATACTTACATGTTTTTATATCTAGTATTTTGGTACTCGCATAATTTGTAACTCTTATAATACTCCTTTGGTTAACTTCTTTTATAATTTCCTGTATCTTTTATCCATTTAGTCTGTAATTTCTTGATATATTTTATTAGGTTTAATGTTTTGTTATTGTTGTCAAATATTTGAGAAATGTCCTAAATTATTGTCATCATGATAACTTTTATTTTTAATTTGTATAATTTTGTCCTTTTTGGTAATGTAATTTATTAGGCTGAATAGAAATTTTAAATTCGTAAATAGAACACAAGAAGACAATCATTTGAGAAAATTTGAGATATAAAAGGCGAGCTGTGACGAGATTGGACAGTCTATCGCGTGTGGGTTGCAACTCTTGGATCTCGACACTGACAGTCTCACGTGTGGGTCACAATACTGGAATCTTAGGAGTCTTATGCTGAAAGTCTCTATCGGAACAGTAACAGTCTCGCGCTTCTAGCCGGAAATCTTTTATTACTCTCCGACTCCGGGATCTATTTATTTCATGCGCCCTAACGCACGCATAATCTACACGTCTCGTTACGCACGACGACGGCGCTCCAGTCGCCGAGGTGACCGGGCGCTGAACGCCTGGGACTCCGATCGTGTCGTGCGCCCTAAACGCACGCTCCTGTTTGCAAAGCCTCTGCGCGCTACACGCCAGAGAAGCGACGGGCCTAGCTTCCTACTTACAAGTGACCTTTTTACTTTCTTAATCTTGTAACTTCTGTCCTTTATTGTAACCGCCAGGAATTCTTAAATACATTCGATCTTCTAAATTTCTCTAGACCTTTTACTTATAACACTACAATCAGATTTTTCTCGGTCTGGGAGAGGAAAGTGTGTCAAAGTAATGCAGCCAAATTTCAGACAAAAAATTTTGATGGATAAACGGGTTTTAAAATAAAATATTTTTCAAACATTCAGTTAGTAAGAAAACGTTTTCAATGAAACTTCCTTTCCCAATGCATCAATGCACGGAGTCTTATATAATATATCATGGACTCGACAAGACTCCCCTGATCGCTTGCATTGTAAGCCTCGCTACGACCGACCTCAAATCAAGACGACGACGAGGGAGCCGAAACAATGATCACCGCCGCCGTCCATCGCCATTTGTTGGGAAGCAGGCCGTCCGCTACCACCGGGCTACTCTCACTGAAGAACCACCACGACACCACGACACCGTGGTACTGCGGCACTACGATACAACTACACCACGACCACATGGTCACCGACGTCAACCATGTGAATCGACTTACAAGCTGACACAATTCATAAGCACCCACGATACTGCCTTGTTCGTATTTAAAGGTTTTTACGATATCATATTATTGTATTCGTATGTACGTAAATGTAACGATATCTGCACCATGGGACACGTTCCTTCGATAACTGCTTTTGTTATTCTAAGCAAAAACAACGTCCATACTTTTTTTTTTTGCGCCCAGAAGATGGAAAATGGGCTACCCTCCGGAAAAGCGCGGGAGGGGGGCGCTGAATGCTCCTAGCATACCAACGCAGCCGGCTGCGCTGGTTATGTGGGACTCCCGAAAAACCTAGGGCCTACCCACTAAACACCACCCGAGTTGGCTTTGGCCTTGTGGCCTCTAAGCCTTCATCTGAAGCGACCCATCCTTAGAGAAGGAAAGGGTGCTAGCGGCACTCCCGAGGGAGCATACGCTTGCTGTTAACACTGAAGGTGTTGTCGAATGGTGAGACTATGTGGCATCTTAAGGACACTACTAACTGATACTGTTTGAGTTCTTGACTATGGCTGCCAGGCGGCGGTCCTAGTCAGAAGATATCTTGTCGGGGGGATCTGTGAGAACGTTTCGTGGCCTCCGGATTTGGTGGATAGTAAGATTAGAGGCGGTGTAGTCCGCTGCCTGTCTGATAAGTGGGTTTGAATGTTCCTCTGAGGATTTAAAAAATGTCGTGCAGTAGTCTTTGAAAGATTTTTGAATGGTCGGAAGCTGAAGATCGAAGTGCAGGTCGGCGTTCCTCACGTACCATTGGGCGTTGGTTGCTCTCCTGCAAAAAATGTTTGTGGACAACTTGGATGGGATGAAGGATTTTGGGATCGGCGTGCGCGAAAACAGGGGCGGCGTATGACATCACCGGCCGTATGCAAACCTTATAGAGCGTTCGCTTGTTTCTGAGGGACATCTTACTATGCCTTCCCAACAGACTGTTGAGTCGGCCCATGTAAAATCTGGCGGAGTTGGTGACTTTGCGAATGTGCGGTCTGAATGTCAGTCTGGAGTCGAGTGTTACTCCTAAGTACTTGGTTGTGGTTTTCCACGGGACAGGGGCGCCTAGCAACCGGATGTTAGGTTCGTCTTGTCTGTTAAGCGTGTGATGAAAATATACCGCGGAGCTTTTTTCCGCGTTGACTTCGATTCGCCATTTGGCGAACCATTTTCCTAACTCGTCAACTGAGTGTTGGAGTCTGAAGAGGACCGAATCTATTTTCTGTGATTGATAATATAGGGCGGTGTCGTCTGCGAATAACGATAGTTGTACGCTGTTTTTCGGGATGGGGATGTCGTTAACGTACGTTAAAAATAATAAGGGAGCTAGTACCGAGCCCTGAGGAACCCCAGCCGCTAGTGGGCGTGGGGAAGAAAGTACTCCTTCGTGTCTAAAACGAAAGGAGCGGTTTTGAAGGTAGGAAGCGACCAATCGAACAACGCGATCAGGCAGACCTAGGTAGTGAAGTTTGAGAAGGAATCCTTCGTGCCAAACTTTGTCGAAAGCTTTTGCAACGTCGAAGAAAACCGCGACTGTACGTTTTCGTTTGGAATAAAAACCGCTTAGAATATATTCCACTATACGATAGATTTGCTGAGGGCACGAGTGTTTGGCACGGAAACCGAACTGATGAGGTATGATTAAGGGTTGACCGCCTACTGGGAAAAGAAGGTTCTTCAGTCTAGTCTGTATGACGCGTTCGAATATTTTCCCCATAGCCTTGAGGAGACTGATGGGGCGGTGTTCGGACGGTATGTTTAACGGTTTATCGGGTTTAGGAATACCTATAACGATTGCTTCCTTCCAAGCGGTTGGAAAGAAGCAGTGATGCAAGCAGACATTAAAAATGAGAACTAGGAGAGAGAGAACCTGCTCGGGGAAGTGTTTAAGCGCGACGTTAGAGATGCCGTCGGCTCCTGGTGCTTTGCGGGGTTTAAGACCCCGGATGATATCTTGGACTTCGTCAACGGAAACGACGATGGGCTCAGCGGTGACTGGGAGTGAGTTCTTTTTACGGACCTCATCCTCTACTGATTCTATATGTGAAGGAGCGCATGGTTGCGAACTGGGTGAGCATTGAGAAGCTATGCTGTCAGCGAAACATTCGACTTTATCGACGTCTTCGAAGGCGATACTGCCATCGGGGCGTGATAAAGGCGGGGTGAGAGGTTGGGCGCCTACTCGGAGGGCTTTCGACATCTTGTAGAACGCCTGATGGGAGGGTTTGATTCCCTCCATGAGGGAGTCCCAATTGGAGTTCCTCATTTCGGCAAGACGAGAGCGAACACGTCGCTGGAGAGCGTTAGCACGCCTCCTATACGTTGGAGTGGGGTAGAGTGCGGCCCTTCTAAGGGCTCCATTCTTGGCCTGAATAAGATTCCTGACATCGAGTGGTAGTTTCCGGTTTGGCACCTCGACTACGCGCTCGTTGTTTCGGAGAGATGTTTGTACTAAGTGCGTTAGGGAGTTAACCGCTGAGTCAATCTTTTCCGTATTGACGAAGTAATCTGAGTTGATGGAAGCCAGTGGTGAGCCGGCGGCATCGAGACCTGATACTAGCGATTTTTTATATCCTTCCCAGTTGGTGAAGGTTTTAGTAGAAGTGGTTGGATCGGTGGCATAAGGCCCGAATTGGAGCGAGACCGGCCGGTGGTCAGAACCTAAGTCGTGGAGCGTTTCGATCGCTCTTAAGTTGAGCGCAATTCCTTTAACTAACGCGAGATTGATGATATCCGGAGAGTTGAGCGCGTTATCCGGGTAATGAGTAGGGGAGGAAGGACAAAGGACATCGATGTCCCGTGTTTCTATGAATTGTTTGACTGAGTTTAATGAGTTTGACTACGTTCGCGTTGGTCGATCGGCACTTCCAGTCCGTGTGTTTGGAGTTGAGATCTCCGAATAAAATAACCGAGTCTCCTAGTGATAGTAGGGCCTCTAAGTCCGAGTTTAAAAGCGGGTTTCCCGACGGATTATAAACCGAGGCTAGGATCAGGGACGGATGCCCAGTCATACCTAGCTTGCAAACAGTGGCTTCTAAGTTAGTTAATGTAGGAGTCTCAATATGGGAGCAGTGGAGCGACTTTCTAAAGTAAATATCGCTGCTACCGCTTGTGCGGCTTAAGGTGCCGCCGGGGCGTCTGTCGGTTCTGTCTTGTCTCTCGTTACGTATAAGATTGTACGAAGGAATTGATAGGCCCTTGGTGTGGGCGGGTTTTAAAAAAGTTTCTTGAACTAGTAATAAGTCTGTGGCGTTGTTGCGAACGAATTCCTTTAATCCAGGGATGTTGTTGCGGAGGCCGCGAGTGTTGAATGAGATGAGCGAGATTCCCTTAGGTTTGGTACGACCGGAGTGACAGGAAGGCGCACTAAGTGCTTGGGCCATTATAACGACGTTAATAAATGGCTGTGCTCAGCGAGCGCTAGAAGGCGCTGCTGTGGTGTGGTTGCCGCCCGTATCTTGCGAGCCAGGACGGAAATTTCAGCGATGTCGACGTTTTGGATGACGTCATAAACGAGCTTCATGTCGTCGGCCAGGGACGACTTGCCCTCTGGTTGCGCGGTGTTGTTAACGCGTGGTTCGGCCTGTTTCCGGTCGCGCGGGGCGGCCGGGGCGGGACGGGGAGCGGCTACAGTTGTCGTGGTCGTGTCAGTACGTCTCCACGAGTTAAAGTGCTCGGGTCTAGGCGGTGCGGTAGGCGTCCTCAGAGGAGGGCAGTTTGCTACGGTGTTCGGCGGAGGGCCAGATTGGGTGTTTCTCCAAGACTTCCATGCGGCAGTCCTGGGTGGGATAGGTCGGGGAGCTCTGGGGCAGCCACGGTAATTGGCTGCAGAGAACACAGGCCGGAGGCGACTCTGAGTCGCGTGTGCGCGAGCACTCTTTGGTGCTATGGGGCTCCAGGCACTTAACGCACCTGGGGTTGGCGGAACAGTTCGCCGCTGCGTGGCCGTAAAGCTGGCAGCGACGGCATTGACCGGGGAAGCCGCGTCTATGCGGGGGCTCTACCTTGATGAATGAGAGACCACAGATGGTCATGTCGGCCCGGAAAATGTTCCGGGACTCGGGCGTGTTAGATAAAATGGCAAGAGCCAGTCTACCCGTGTTGCTGTACATCTTGTGCACAGCTTCCACGGGATGACCTTGGGCGACTAAATCGGCGAGGATAGCTTCATTAGGAAGCTCGAATGGGACCCCGCGGAGTACGGCTCGCACCTTGCGCTCTTCCGGAAGAGCGTAGGTGTGGTATGGGATTTTATTAAGTGTGAGAGCCTCGTAAGGGCACGGAAAACTTCAGTGCTTCGGGAAGTCACTTTGACTGTTTCGCCAACTACTTTGGCGTGAGTGTAGAAAACTTTGCTGTCGGCGCACAGCTGGGTGACTTTGAGCCACATAGACTTGTCCCGGACAAATACCGGTGGCGGGGCCTTGGCTTGGGGAGGGACGGGTGAGCAACGGGATGCTGGTTTTAGGGGAGGGAATTGTTTGGACGAGGACGGGGCGCTGGTGTCGATGGACATGAGCGGGACTGGTTGGGTGGGAAGGGAAGGTTTTCCCTCTGCGGACGCCTTCGCGGCGCGTTTTGTTAGGCGCTTCGTGCGCTTGGATTCGACCGGCTGGAAGGCCTGGTCGTCGGACGGCGTGACGTTTCCGTCGTCGGATAAACCTAGTGAGCCATCGGACTCGATCGGACGCTTACGCGACGAAATTGAATGGGCGTCGGAGAATTCGACGTCGTGGGCCGGTGAAGCGTCAGGGGACGCGGGTGAGTTAGTCTGTGGGTTTGTCGTTGCGAGGGCTTGGATTACTGCTTTCACGTCTAACGGCGTTTTCATAAACGGAGACAGAGCTTCGAGGATGCGACGTATGAACCCTAGTTCGGATGGATTCATCCTCCTAACAATCCTCCCTGCCGCGGCAGGGAGAGAAGCGAAAACGAAAAAATGGAATCTAAAAACAAAGATGGAACGAGCGAGACTACGAAAACAGTGACTATCCCTAGCGGAAATAGCCACTAACCGTCACCCTGGGAAGGCCCAGTGCAGTGGGATCGGGTCTCCGGTTTCTCTCAGTCCGAGAGCGCTAGCTGGTTTCGTTGTCACCGTTAGGTATCCACCAACTCAAACGCGAACGAATATTTAGTTGATGCCAACACAAAATAACACTAAAAGGCAACAAATAAGTCGCGGTCGATACGGTATCGACGACACAGAAATGCAGTCGAAAAATGAGATGATTTACTCGAAAGTATGTCGGAGGTGTCCGTCTGCTACGGGAGCAGAATCGGAAGTGCGTCCATACTACCCAGATTTACCTATATATCGAGGTGCAGTCGATTGTCAAGTGCAAACACGCTATACAAACTGTATCGTTCTCTCTCTCTCTCTCTGTCTTCGTACACAATACTGTGTTCGACGTGTAGACGTGTAGACGTATTGAAAATGCCGTGACGCAGCCACTCGGCGGTGATCCCAACTGCCGAGCGAACGGTTCCGTGTTCGATGTGCGGCCGGGGCAGACATTTGTGTGACAGATAAACGATTCTTCTCGGGTCGGGATTTAATTTGAAAGTAAATTTAATCAAAATGATATACTAAAAAGGATAAATTAATTTATCGGAGCCTTTACGTATTTAGACTAACTCCATAGAGATTTCATTAATTTTCAAAGTGTTACGCTTACGTTTTACTAATTTACACGGATAACACTCTCACATTTATATAATACATGATTTAAAATTATGATGAATGACGAGATTGAAAATAAAAACGGACGGCGAATGGAGCAAATAACTTGAATGATGCATGAATAGCAAATGTCAGTACATGCAGCCTGCTGCAGTGATTGCACGACTTTGCAGCAAATAGTAACTCTCATCGCCAACGTTGGCCCCGCGATGTATGTTCACATCGAGACAGAACGTGACACGGTCGTTAAGCATTCCGCTGCACGTGCAAATCAAATTTGATTTATGTCCACATCGTAAGCTTTTTGCTTCTCACAACGCTATATTTTTAAAATGTCTCACATCCAAAGCTTTACAGTTTATATGAATGCTAGTTTTTAAGGCAATTATTTTATTTAAAAAAGAGTTGCGAATTTCCATACAACCTCCATACATCTACTATACTTCTACTGCTACTATTAATTTATAATCAGCTTCCGTAACTACAACGAGGATGACCCTACTGTAGATCGCAACATTGCAGCTGCCTGTGCTACGGAATGAAGCCGACCATGTCAAGGATAATCCTCGTAAATAAACTTATTTTTTCTAAAGATTTTTTTTGTACTATGCTTTAAGTCAATAAACCCATTATGTTGTATTGCAGTCTGCCCACAGATGGTTACTGTCCTTTCTTGTTCCATATTTTTTCCCACGAACACTAAAACAAAACAGCGAACGTTAATACTAATATGCTCGATAACAAATTTTAAATCTATGAATAAATAACATGTTCTTCTCGTGATCACATCTTTAGTCTTCAGTAACGCTCACTCTGTACTTTATAATAAATGCTATATAGTCACAAACAACAAAACGTATTTCAGAGTGGCCACTTCATTTATTTACTACAATATAATTTGTCTAATCAACAAAAAAATTGTATAATGTTACTAAACGAATTTTAGGTTTTTTAATGTCATAATTATAAACAGCGATTACTAACGATTTTTTTAAACATATTTTGGTAATAATTTGTTGATATATTCATTGTAATCTTTTGTGACACACGATATTTGTTGTTTGATTAGCTGGTGCGTAGAAAAAACATTTTGGTGTTCTAACACGAGAACAGGAAACGCACGATATGAGTATGGCTCGTACGGCCCTCATGAGAAGCATCAGTTTTCTACATTGGATACTATGAGTAGTAATAATACTGCTACGTAGGTCACTCAATAACTTTTAAGGTAAAGAGAAAGTTATCAATATCATACTACCGTACTGTACTGTATTGTTTTTTCACATCTTTTCAAAATACTGTTTTTTATGCTCTAAAATAGCATTATAGTTCCATTCGTATAAACAACTTTGAAAACACTTTTACCAGTTTAATCCGACAGGCGCAGCGCCACTGCTATCATCGACGTGTCACCGCGTTTTGGTTGCAACCGCAATTTCTTAATATCCGACATTTAATAATATGCCGAGTTATCATGTTATCATTCAGTTACTTCCACCTGATAATTTGAAGGAGTAACAGATCAAAAAATTTAAAGCTCTATATCTGTAACAAAGCTTACCTACATTAACAATTTAGTACAGATGTATAGCTAACATTACATCATTCAATATGGACTGATATTGTGCCATTGCTGAGCTCGGGTCTCCTCTCACTATGAGAGAGGTTGTGGCCAAAGTCAGCCACGCTGGCCAAGTGCACCTTAACAAACTTGTGATGAATTTGAGAACGATATGGAGAACTCTCAAGGTAAGTTTCGTCACGACGGTTTCAGGAGATGGTTACCGAAGCAAGTTATAATCAATTTTAATACGCACAGAATTTGGAAATTAGATTGGCGTGCAGGATTTGACCCGGAACTCCCGTCTGGGACAACTACTTTCAAACCACTACGCTAAAATGTCATTGATTGCTTATAGTTAGATACTTCTATTAAAAACTCTAAGTCAGTATCGACTACCCACAACACAACACACACCGCCGTGAAAGATGATCCAAACAATATGAATAAATGCGCCAGCTAGTACCACGTGGTTATCCACT
The DNA here is from genome assembly GCA_003671415.1 of Megathymus violae. Classification (NCBI taxonomy): domain Eukaryota; kingdom Metazoa; phylum Arthropoda; class Insecta; order Lepidoptera; family Hesperiidae; genus Megathymus; species Megathymus violae. The sequence continues at coordinate 14,533 of PDGT01000138.1, read as the reverse complement.
CTCGATGTTTGGGGTGTACAGATATAATAATTAAATAACTTTCGAATTATTCATTAATTAACGCCATTAATTTTTTTCACACTACCTCGTCTTATGGCTATTCATATTATTATGATTTTCAATTTGTGTCTTCCTATAGTTATTTTTGTCAATTTCTGACAATAAGTTATAAAATACAAGACGATAAAAACAATTAAATGTACGAATATTACTGTTAATAATGCTTGTACGTATAAACTGTTTAAAGAACTTATGAAAAATTTTCTTTTGAAATGTCGTAGAGATATGAATGAGTTACGAGCCCTAAGTTACCAAGTCTCCAACGGAATGTCAATATCTATGAAGAACCTATAAATTATATTGTAAAACTTTTCCCACACTCTCGGCAGGAGTTGGGAAAACTTACCGTTTTATATGAACTTGTAACTTGATTTAGATTTTTTCCCTTTAACTTCTGATATGTTTACCCAGTACTGTATAAAAGTGTCCGTACGGAAGTAGTAGCAAGGTGATGTGTCGTGCCGTTATTTATAACCGTCTCTAGGGCTGATCTCAAGTCACTGTATATGCCAAAACTCCCCTCTCTGCGCTCCAAGATTAATCTTGTGGCTTCGCATATGGCCAGGAGTTCTGCCTGATAAACTGTGCAATACGACGACAGTTTCAATTTGACGGCTTGGATTTCAGCTTGCTTGTTCCATACGGACAACGCTGCTCCTACCTCGCCGTCAATTTTGCTGCCGTCCGTTTATATACGAACCAGCTGGATATTTTGGTGGTCAACTTACTCTTGGTTTATCAGGCTCATGAACTCCAGGCTCATATGTTCTGCAGGATGGGAAGTGTTTTAATTCGCAGTGACACGTTCCACCTTCCTGCCCTTCAGGTTTGTTATTGAGACCTCGGGTCTCGTAGAGTGCGACTGCCTTTCTAATCCTGAAATTCAGAGGGAGTAATCCCGACAGTACTTAGGCAGCACTGAGCGAGACGGTCATATACGCCTTCTAGTTTTTGTATGAAGCCTTTTTGCACACTGTTTAAGAGTTCTTGCACACCTATTTTTCTTGCCGCTGGTGCCCATGAGTTCGGAGCGTAGGTTATAATGGCAGGTGATCTTAGGTGCTCTGGGACGCTGCTTATAAACTTGTAGCATTTTTCCATACCTCCTTGACGCGTTTGTTAAATGTAAGTTTACTGTCCATTTAGAGACCTAGGATTTTGATTTCAGTTGACATGCCAATATTGACCCCTCCACTCCTCAGGATTGGTACGTCGTACTTGAGCTTCCGCGTGATAACCATAGCTTTTGTTCTGGATGGTCCGAAATTCAGATGAAACAAACTGACGGAACGGAAACACGTTGCCCCAATCCCGAACATAGGCGAGGGCGGCATTGGGCCGTGTCTGTATCTCTAGTGCTGTATTCCCGTCAAAGACCATCACGACATTGTCCACGAATGCCTGGCAATAATGGCTCTACTCTGTGAAATCCTTTATCAGCGGGTCTAATAGGATGTTCCACTAAATAGAATCGCCAATGGGCCCTTGATTACAACCCTTTGTAGTTTAATTTGTGTACAGTTGCCCGTCTCCGGCTGCGTACGATTGAGGAAAGATACAAATCTGGCGAGATCGTCTTCATAATAGTTGTTTTTTTTTTTCCCGAATGTCCTAGCAAACTGGACGAGGAGTTGGCTCGGGAGGCCGTGATAATCCAGCGGTGGGCCTCCCGGGATGATGCTGAGGGAGCCAGCGTGGAGGAGCCAGCTGGCCGCATGCGCGGATCACTTGCCCGTGTCTGCGATGCGGTCATGCCGAGAGTTCGGTGACGCCCGTGGCAGCGGCGTGCGGTCTACTGGTGGTCGCCCGAGATAGCGAATCTTCGGGTGGCCAGCATGGAGGCTCGTAGGCGGTACGTGCGCTGCCGCAGGCTAAACGAGGTAAATCCTGTCCTGGAACGCGGGCTGCAGAACGCTTATCGCGATACCAAAATGGCCCTACAGCTCGCCATCAGCCGGGCGAAGGACGCTGGCCGGGAGGAATTGCTTGCGGGTCTTAACCGAGACCCATGGGGGCGTCCCTACCGTGCAGTTCATAACAGGCTGCGTGGTCAGGGCGCCTCCGTGATGGAAACGACGCCGCCAGATGTCCTCCAACGGATGATGACGGAGCTATTTCCGCACCGTCCGGGCCACGTTCCGCCCACGATGGCGCCGTCCTCCTCGAACGAGTCCGAGGTGTCCGTCCCCTCTATTTCCGAGGGGGAGATGGACATGGCCC
>PDGT01000138.1:0-11562 GCA_003671415.1 Megathymus violae | reverse complement strand
TTTATATATATAATAACATATGTATATTCAAGTTTTGTTAATATTTATATTTTTGTGTCAATATACATACATATACATATAATCATATATATATATATATATTATTATTATTATTAACTTATAAATTTTTTCCTATAATATATCTTTATTGAATTCTTTGAGATTATTAACTATATATTTAGCATGTGCCAAATAAGTTTTTTTTTAAACTATCATCTTTCATCAGCAAATCATTTATATTAAATGGATTTATTATGTCTAGAAAATTGCACATAAATAAATGATTGTTCCTTGTTTTTATAAATCGAGGGCAGTCTTCAAGAAGGTGTTTAATACTTTGGAATGATATTCCATCACACGGACACTTATCTGTGGTCTTAATTTTAAATTTGTGTAAGTAAGTTAAATGGTAACCGTGACCAGTGAGAATTTGTGTCAGTTCAAATGAGGGGGTTATTGATGCGTAAAGTTTATTTATTATTTCTATGTTAGGGCACATGTTTTTAGTGTGTTCGCCTTGCGGTCCAGTTTCATATATTAAATTTGACTGTTCTATATTATTGGTTTTAATTTGATATTTTACATAACTTAAGGGAAATTTTGTGTAATCGTATGATGTGTGTGATGTTGCCGCTGCTTTTGCCGCTCTGTCTGCCTCCTCATTTCCCAAGAGTCCTGCATGTGATTTTACCCAGATGAATTTTACTTTTGCAATTGTGCTTAATATGGCGAGATATTTGTGAATTGCTGCAACGATCGGGTTATTACTGTCTTTGTTATTTATTTCACTGAGGCCTGAAAGTGAATCCGTCAAGATTGCAAAGTTCTGGATGTTGTTTTGTATTGCCCAATCGCAGGCTTTTTCTATTGCAAACAGCTCAGCTTGGAAGACTGAGCAGCTGAAGTGAAGTTTAAATTTTTTAATAACTTTTGTTCCATCAACCTTATGAACTACGAAAGCTGCTCCTACTTTATTTTCGTTGTGTTTGCTTCCATCTGTGTATATTTTGGTAGTATGAGGTTCACAGTGTGCATCTATTTCTTCTTTTGTTGTAGCAAGTTCGAATTGAATATGTTTTCTTTCTGACGGATGTAATAACTCACAGTTTCTTAAGGGTTTTTCTATTGTTATATCATTTGGTAATAATGTTGTTACACCTGTTAATTTAGCTGTTTCCAAATCAGCCACTTCCATTATTTTTAGATGAAGAGGCGTAAGTCCCGCAAGGGCTATGGCCGCTTTTGCCGAAACTGTTCTAAATGCTTTGATGATTTTAATTGCGAATCCTCTTTGTAGTGATCTCAATTGATTTTTAACAGTGTCATATTTAACTGCCGAACCCCAAATACTAGCTGCATATGTAATGATGGGTTCAATTACCTGTTTATATATTATCTTGATGTTCTCCGGTTGTGCTCCCCAAGTTGGTCTTGTGAATACTGAAAGTTTGTTGTATATTTTAGAAGATTTGTTTATGATATATTTAGCGTGCTGAATGAATTTTAAGTTTTTGTCTATTATAATTCCGAGAAGTTTTATTTTGTCCAAATATTTTAGTTCTGTTTCATTAAATTTGATTTTTGCTGATTTGCATTTCGGAGTAAAAGCGATTAGTTGTGTTTTCTCGGGACCAAATGAAAGTTTTACTTGTTCCCCCCATTTTGCTATTGTTTTGAGTGCTTTATTTGTGACTATTTCGAGATCAGCTGGTCTATGATTGTGAACTATCAGAAGAACATCGTCCGCAAAGGCCTGTAGATGGCAACCCTCCGGAAGCTGCACCTCAAACAGCTCATCCAAAATCATGTTCCAGAATAAGGGCCCACAAACTGAGCCTTGTATACATCCTCTGCTCATAATCTTTTTTATGGTGACGTCTGCATAATTTAATCTCACTTCTCGGTCTTGTATATAATTTAAAATGATTGAATAAAGGTTTTTCGGACAGTTTGCCATGCGAAGTCTCCTGAAGAGAGCAGGCCACCAGACGTTATCGAAAGCTGCTCTTATGTCCAAGGATATGGCTACGACTAACTGTTTGTTCTTTTTTGCTTCAGAAATGATATTGGTAGCTTTCCTCAAGGCATCAACCGTAGAAGTTTGTTCCCTAAATCCAAATTGTAGGGGGTTTAAGAAATTATTTTTATCCATGTGGGTTAGGTTAGGTTAGGTTAGGTTAGGTTAGGTTAGGTTAGGTTAGGTTAGGTTAGGTTAGGTTAGGTTTTTTTTTTTTTTTTGTGTACCTGTCCGGGCGCTGTGCTGGCCCGGCCCGCGAGCTATAATAAAACATCCCCTGACAGCGCGTCAGGGACCTTGTTTACTTTATTTAAGTTTTACAGATAAGTTTTATTGTTACATAATTTTGCTTATGTTATCTTATGTTTTATTCTTACATCTATTATTTCAACATTCTAATATATTACATAGTTTCGTTATGTTCCTTATTTCCAAAACATTTTTTCATCTTATACTACTTAATTTATTGCTTATTCTATTTTACTTATTCTAACAGTGCTATTACATATTTTTACTTATTAATTTGTTTATCTTATTTCACGACTATATTAATTCATGTTTTCCATTATTTATACATAAGTTACATTATTTCTTATTTCTAGTGTTACATTTTAATCTGCTTATTTACATATATTTTCCTTAATTTATTTGCTTTTTAGTTATATGCATATTTTAAATATATATACCAATATATATAAATATCATATTTTTATTGCGTATGATTTTATTTATTTCTCTCTATTGACTTTTTAGCTATTTCTATACAGTACTTTATAAATATATCTCTTGTGTTTTCCTCTATGAGTAGCTTATCCATATTTTCTATGGTTAACGTCATATCTATTTTTGATTCCAGGTCATGTCTCAGGATCGAGTTTGTGGGACAGTCCAGGAGGAGGTGAGGGATTGTTTCGTCTACTTCAGGGTCACAGATGCACGCTGGATTATCTCTACGGTGAAATCGATTAAGATAGTGTGCAAATCCGCCGTGACCCGTTAACACTTGTGTAAGTACCCCATTTAGTTCTATTTTCCTAATTATGTGATAGGCTAGTATTGCATCTGGGAAAAATAATTTAGTGACAGCTGCTGTTTCCCCGTTTCTATATCTCCGGTTCCATTCCCCAAGCGACCCTTGCCGAATCTGTCGTTTTACGAAGGAAACCGGACATTGATCGTATTTTGCCTTGGTTTTTAATTGTGTTGCAGCTGCCTTGGCCAGTTCGTCAGCCCTTTCATTTTCTTTCAATCCAGCGTGCGCTTTTACCCAAAACAAAGATATTTCCTTGCCTTGGTTTATCCCACCTCTGATGTTGGCTCGCGACTGTACGGCCAGGTGGTGCATAGAAGCATTGTTGACTATAGTGTCCAGGGCTGATTTTGAGTCGCTGTATATGCCATAGCTCCCCTCCTGGCGCTCCAAGATAATTTTCGTGGATTCGCATATGGCCAGGAGTTCCGCCTGGTAGACCGTGCAGTACGGCGAAAGTTTTAATTTGATAGCCTGGATTTCAGTCTCATTGTTCCATACGGACAATGCTGCTCCAACCTGGCCATCAATTTTGCTTCCGTCCGTAAAAATTCTTACTGCTTGTGTATTATGCTGATTTACTTCTTCTCGGTCTACCAGGCCCTTGAACCCCAGGCTCATATGTTCAGCCGGATGAGGAGCTTCGTCATATGCAGCTACTCGTTCTATCTTCCTATCCTTCAAGTCTGGTCTAGGCACGCCCCGTCTGGCCTCATATAATGCTGCTGCCTCTTGGATTCGGAGGTCCAGTGGGAGCAGTCCTGCCAGGATCAATGCGGAGTTGAAGGATACAGTCCTATATGATTTAATCAGCTTCTGGGCAAAGCCGCGTTGTACATTGTTTAAATGCTTCCGCACCCCCAGTTTTCTAGTCGCTGTGGCCCAAGCGCTGGAAGCATATGTAATGACTGGTTCCACTGTAGCTATATAAATCAATCGGATGACCTCTGGGTGGAGACCCCAGCTAATCCTGGCTGCCTTGGATAGCTGTTTATATATCCCAGTTGCCTTTCTGCACACTTCTGCGACGTGTTTGTTAAATGTGAGTTTATTATCAATGTGTAATCCTAAGATTTTTATTTCTTCAGACATGGCAATGTCGACCCCACCCATGCTCAGCACTGGGACGTCGTATTTCATCTTGCGCGTTAGCACCATGGCCTTGGTCTTAGCCGCCCCAAAGTTAAGCTTATTTTTAGCGCCCCAGTCCCGAACATAGGCGAGGGCGGCATTTGCCTGTCTCTGTATCTCCAGAGCTGTGTCTCCGTCGAATGCCAAGACAACATCGTCCGCGAAAGCTTGACAATGGATCCCACGTTGTACCAAACCTTGGAGTAGGGGGTCAAGTAGGAGGTTCCATAGGATTGGTCCTCCAATTGATCCCTGCACACAGCCTTTTGTAGTTTCCTTGGTGGATTGTTTCCCCCCATATCGAACTGTAACTTTTCTGTCCCGTAAGTAGCTGTCAAGCATTCCTCTTAAATTACCAGGACACTTTTCCTCAGCCAAACGGACTCTAATGGCTGGCCACCATGCATTGTCGAAGGCTCCCTCTATGTCCAATGAGACTACTGTGACAGTCTTTTTAGCCTCAATTTTGTGCCTTATGTGTTTAATAAGATCATAGAGGGAGTCCTCGGTGCCCCTTTGAGGCATGAATCCGTATTGGCGAGTACTAATCCTGGGGAGGATATGCCATCCCAATCTACTTACGAGCAGTTTTTCCAATATTTTTCCCATCACTGGTAACAATCCTATTGGCCTGTATGCCTTGGGGTTCTTGTAATCGCTTCTCCCAGGTTTCCGCAGGACCACTACTGTAGCCTCTTTCCACAGTGTAGGAAAGTGTTTCAGTTCTAGGCACTTGTTAACCAGTGATAGGAAAAATCCCGGGTGTCCAGTTATTACCCGGCTGCAGATATCTGCAGTAAAGCCATCTGCGCCAGGTGCTTTTTTAGGGTTGAAACTCACCACCGCAGACTTAAGTTCCTCCATTGTGAAGGGCGGATCAAGTATTTCCTGGTGCAGTTGATCATTAACTTGCTCTGCCTTTTCCCTAATTACCCGGTGTTCCATGGTATCATTTTCTAATGTATCATCAGGGTAAAAGGCTTTCATCAGCGTTTCAACTGATTCCTGCATGCTGAGAGTCCTTCCCCCCATTTCCAAAGGTTGGTCCTCCTCGCGTATGGTGGTCCTTCCTATCACTCTATAAATACCCTCCCATAACCCTTCCCGATCCTGTCTTGTGCAGAAGCCTTTCCAGCTCTCTATTTGAGCTTCTTTGACTTTCTTCTCATAGTCGTCTTTTATTTGCAGATATTCGTTTATAACTTTAGATTTACGAACTGGCGCTGCACAACGAATTCTACGTTTTTTCCTAAGGACCTCTTTCTTCATGGAGCTCAGTTCCGGTGTCAACCAAGGAAAGACAAGCTTTTCCTTTGGCTTCTTTTTTGGTATTGTTTCATCACACACCTGTTTTATAATTCTCGTGAACTGCTCCGTAATGCTGTCCAAGTTCTCTATACTTTTTATTCCTACTACTTTCTCTATGTTCAGAATACCCTCCCGCATTAATTGGTCCATTTTCTCATGAAAGTGGTTCCAATTCGCCTTTTTTGTATTATAGGTCCTGGTGGTCCTTTGAATGTTAATTCCTTTTGATTTTGTTAGTTTAATCTTAAAGGTTATAGTATTATGGTCTGTACTTATAATACCCTCATGCACCTTCCACTGTTCGATTAAACATAACAGGTCAGTGGTGCAGGCCGTTACGTCTATATAGCTCGTGAAACGTTTATTACCTCTTATAGTATCAAATGTTGGTATGTTTCCCTCGTTAAGAACATGTAAGCCCATCTCTTGTATTAATCCAAGCACCTCTTCCCCTCTGTGGTCGACAGTGACCCCACCCCACCAGGTATTCTTAGCATTTGTGTCCCCGCCTATTACAAGGTGTTTAGGTTGCAATTGTTGTTGGATCCTCTTTAACTGTTCTAAATATGACCCGATAGGCTGATCTGGCTCAAAGTAATAAGACACCAAGGTTATTGACCATCCACATGTTTTAATCTCTACTACAACTATGTTGTTAGTGGTTAATTGTGGATATTGCTCAATACTCAGATCTTTGTCCAATACCACAATGGCGGCCTTTACCTTGTCTGTCCCCGGATTGCAATTTTGAAAGATTCTCGCTCCGACGTAATTTTTCATTTTACTTGTGCTGCCCACATACGGTTCTTGAAGCAATGCTACAGCTATCTTCATCTTACCAGCCTCTATTATAGCTTCGTCCATTGCTATTTTCTTTTTTTGAAGATTTACCTGCATAATTTTGTACATGTGTGGGGCGGGGTCCGTTGAGCTTGGGTCATTCCTGTCGCCCTTAGCAATACGCTGTAGAGGCTCTTGCTAGGGCGTCCCATTTCCTTCTAATTGGACATGATTGGTCAAACGCATTGTGTTCTCTATCTGTCATTTTGGCACGGCTGCAGTTACAGCAAGTTGGTGGTTGGCTATTTAGTCTGTCCTCACATTCTGCCCACTTGTGTGGCCCGCCGCAATGGCTACATTTCTCCATTGTCTCCTTGCAGAGGCGTCTGGTATGACCATAGCCCAAACACAACGAACATTGTATTAAGGGCGTCTGGTCCTCCACCCGCACTCTCTGCAAGTCGATATGCGCCCGGCCTATCGTTGTGAGACGTTGGTAAAGCTTTGGAGAAACTTGCATCACTACGTGGGCAGTGTGAGGATTTCTAGTTTTACGCCTGTATTTCACTGCAGCCCTGACATCATGCGCTTCAATGTCTTGCAGGAGATGACCATTCTGTTTTTTAAGTGCGCTTATTATTTCCTCGTCCGTGTGTATAACTAGGACGTCCTTTAAAATAATGAGGGGGTCCTTGTTCGGCGCTTCTTTGACTTGCAAGTTATTGGTTTGAACAACTTCACTAATTTTTCTTATTTCATCTTTACTATGACACCCAATTATGACCTTTTGGTCCTTAGCCTTCCTCAACCTGTCCACTCGTATGCCACTATTCTTTGCGTCTACTGCGTCTCTAATTTTCATCATAACTTCATGACTCGTATCTTCTTTATCATCAGATGTTATGATGATTGTGTGCATAGGCGCGGCATACTGTTGCTTCGGTCGCTGTAATGCCTCCGAGTAGGTAGGTTGGGGCATGGCTTGGGTGTTTAATTGCTGTTTATATTGGGTAATCGTTTTCACAAGCTCATTCGTCTCTGTTTTAATAGCTTGTTGTTGATTTTCTAGCGTTCCAGGAATTTGTTTTATTTCTGTAGTTATGTTAATAGTGTGTTTTTTAAAGTCATTCATTGCTTCATTGTGTCTTTTTATATTTTGGATGAGTTCCCTCATCAATCCCACCTGTGTTTCTACCGTTTCTTTGTTGATTATGTTTTCAGTACGTTCCTCAGTTTTTCCATGATCTGAGCCTCCTGCCGGTTTGTCTATAGTCTTTTTGGCTTCACCCGCTTCCTGGACCAGCTGATAGAGCCTTTCGATAGCTTGTGTGACTCCTGTTTTAATTTCAGTCTTGATGTTGCGTGATTCACTGAGCAGTATTTTAGCTCTCGTCAAACAGGCTTTAGCTTCTGTCGTTTTACTGTTGTATTTTGTCTTGATTGCTTGGGGTGAAGTCTTTGCCGGTGGTTTGTGGCTCACTAGTGGATTGTCTTGGGTCAAATACTGCTTTGGTTCTATTTCAGAAGTGATTGGGGCGGTTTTCTTTAGTGGGTCTATTTTTGTTTTCATAGCATCTGTCGCTCCGCATTCCCACTCACCAATACTTCGCCTAACATTTAGGTTAAGTTCCGAGGGGCCCGGCCTCTCGGTTGTTTCAGGTGTTTTTTGTGTATCCTTTTTGGTCCCATCTGCGCTCTTCTTGGCCGGTGTACGGTGAGGAACAAACATTATAATAGGATAACAGGGGATGTGTCACAAAGCTTAATAAAAAGTATGTAAAATATGTAAAGAGTATTTTACGTCTGTACACAAATTAATAGTCCTAAAGTTATTTAGAACAAGTCAGAGTTTGATAAAGAAGCGTGTAAACGGCGCTTCTATTTGTCCAGTATTCTATGTAGACTGTGTTGGGACAGGGCGGAAGTTTTACTAATTTAAATTTCGTCAAAAGTATTTATAGTTCTTTTGTCCGGTCCCGCCTCTGACGAATATAAAAGATTTATCTAGTCTTTACCACCTTTAGCCACTATAATACCGCTACGTCCAACAATTGTCGCTATCTATTTTTATTGGTATTTTATATATTTAATGATATTATATAATACTATACAATATATATATTTAATATATCCGTTTAATTATGCTTTAATGTTTTTATATACTAGGATTTTACTATTTAAGATTTTTGTTAAGTTATTTATTACATAAATTTAGGTAGTAGCGCTAATGTCGGACTTCTACTCTAAGTAAGTATACCTAGATTAATTTTATCCGAGATAATTACCTTTTTAAGTTTAAAAATTTTTTATTCCTAAAGTTGGAGTACTAGAAGCCAAATGTTTGTTATGAGTTTTAATATATTACTATTTTAAATTCAAATATCTATTTCCTATTCCAAATTTACAGATGTTATATATATACTTTATATATGTTATTTATTTTGTTACTATATTACGTTTTAACTAAGTATCAGATTTTATGTTTATGTGAATAAGGTTTTGTTCCTATTTTTCGATTTTATAAATCTATTATTTATTACTCTACTATGATTTATTTTTACTATTTTTAAGTTTGCTTACTATTTCAGATTTTTTATACGTTTTTTAATTTTATTGTTGTTTTATTTTAAGAGGTGATATAATTTTATAATTCATAAGAATAGGGTTTTATTTCTATTTGTTCGATTTTGTTTGTACTCTTGCCGGCAGAGGGCGTTACTGGTACCTTTGTTTAGACAATATTATTTTATTGTTTTATTTTAACTTTGTAGTAAATCTAACTTTAAGACTAATTTTCCAATTTCTTTAACGATTTTTATTTAATGTGGTCGGATTCGAATATTAGGGTACAATTTATAAAGTTTTAATGATAAAATTTTCTTTTTCCCGGCAAGGTTTATCCTATCTGTCAGAGGGCGCTACCGGTATTATAGTTGGTTCAATATTAATTAATGGTATTTGTTCCTATTTTAATTTGAAAATCCTCCCTAATTTTTATTTCTTAATACTATCTTAATTTACAGGTTTATATAAGGACACTAAGGACGGGATTCTGTGTTAAGTAAATAAATATGATAGTAGTTAAACCTCTAGTCAATAGATGGCGCCACGGGTTGTTATAGGTGTATGGGAGATAGACTATTTTTGTCCTGTCCTTCTCTTACGCTAGTTTGATCCGCTACTCGCTAACCGATGGCGTTGGTGCAGGTGTGAAGGGGGAGAGGTAGTGCGGGTTGAGGGGGGGTACCAGAAAGTCAGAGTGAGACAGAGGTTAACCTCGTCCTCACTCTTTTAGTTCCTCCACTCACCGCGTGGTGTCGCTGTAGGTGTGTGCCGAGAGGTGGTATGCGGGTTGAGGGGGGAGGACTAGGAAGTTAGAGTGAGATAGAGGATGACCCTGTCCCTATTCTTGTAGTTCCTCCACTCACCGCGTGGTGACGCTGTAGGTATGTGCCGAGAGGAGGTTTGCGGGTTGAGGGGGGAAGACCACGAAGTTAGAGTGAGATAGAGGATGACTTTGTCCCTATTCTTTTAGCTCCTCCACTCACCGCGTGGTGACGCTATAGGTTGGTGCAGAGGTGGTTTGCGGGTTGAGGGGGGAGGACTAGGAAGTTAGAGTAAGATAGGGGATGACTTTGTCCCTATTCTTTTAGTTCCTTCACTCACCGCGTGGTGTCGCTATAGGTTGGTGCGGAGGTGGATTGTGGGTTGAGGGGGGAGGACTAGGAAGTTAGAGTGAGATAGAGGATAACCTTGTCCCTATTCTTTTTAGTTCCTCCACTCACCACGTGGTGACGCTATAGATAGTTGCGGAGAGGTGGGTTGCGGGTTTGAGGGGGGAGGACTGAGCAGTTGGAGAGAGATGGAGTATACTCCTGTCCTTCTTTTAAACTCCTCCACTCGCCGCTAGGTGGTGCTACGACAGGTGCGGGGAGGTGAGGTACGGGTTTGGGGAAGAGTACCAACAGTCAGTATAGGATAAAATATATTTCTATCTTTATCTTATTGAGTCCACTATTCGTTGTTAGATGGCGCTACTTGTATGAACAAGTTTTAGATATTAATTTTCTTAAATTTTAAATGGAAATAACTACTTAATTAATGGATAGATTTTGTTCAAATTTTTTGGATATGATTTTTAGAGACACTACTTTACAACTAAATACTTAAAATTTTTGAAAAAGTTAAAGCAAAAAAGTCAATTTCCAAAAAATTTTTACGTAAACTTTTGTCAACAAACAGTACCTTATCTTATGTATTTCTTTATATCTACTGATCTGCTGGCTGGATCGGGATGCGGTTTTCAGTGATGGGTTCCTCAGGAAATTTCCGATGGTGTGGTCTGTGTTTCCAGGATCCAGGTGTCCCGATCTTCCAGAGGGAACGTCTTCAAGTTGGTGTTTGAATCGTTAGCGGTGTAGAAGTTTGGTTTTAGTCGTTTCTGCACTTCTGAATCCTGGTTTTTTGATGCAGGAAGGAGGATAGTGGTTCCCTGCAATCTATCTGATTGTTGAATGTAAATATTTTCCTGTCCTTTTTCCTATTTTCCAGTTATAGTCGGCACTGAGTTCGGTCTAGTTGTGTTAATTTTAAGATTTCTCGGCCACCCCAAGGCACAAAATTCCAGGGTTGGTACCAATGGATAGAGGATAAAATTCCCCACTAGAATAAATAAATTTTGGTGTACCTTACAGATCGTTTTTGTTATGTTTTACCTCCTGGAAGTTTTGGCTTTCTACTTGTTCCAGACTTTCTTCGATATCTCCCGTTCCTGAGCACTTTCCCGGGAGGAAAAAGTTGTTCTGGGATCAGCTCTTTGTCCTCTTTCAGATGGTGTATGTAGTTTCCTCCCCACTGCTGGGGAACGTGGACCTCGTGCCCACGTGGTTTTTGTTTTTTCGTTAATATCTCCCGATTTCCGCACCGGAAAAATCTGGGAGATATGTCAAATTGTAGCTCTTCTAAAGCCGCGTCGATGTATATATTTTTCTTGATAGGTCACCGATCTTAAACATGAAATGTTCGACGTTATAACTTTTCCAAGTCACTTTTTTGTAGTTTTTTCGTCTTTTTGGGTTCAAAACTAGTCCGAAAGCTTTTGAAAACACATCCACGGGATAGTGGTCACTGCTACACACACTTTGATACTAAATACACTGCAATCCACGCGATTTTTCTATTTTTAAGCGTATTTTAAGTGCGGAGCGCTCGAGTTTCGCGGCGTTTGGAAGCGCGGAGGCGGCCAGACTGGGTTAGGTTAGGTTAGGTTAGGTTAGGTTAGGTTAGGTTAGGTTAG
>PDGT01000137.1:514867-535836 GCA_003671415.1 Megathymus violae | reverse complement strand
GGTTTCAAGGAAGGAGACTTCGTATGGTTACACAACCCACTTAGGAGAAAGGGGAAGTCCCCGAAACTACAAGCACGGTGGGAAGGGCCGTATACAGTAGTCACAAGGATTAATGACGTGACCTACCGGATCAAGCAAGGAGATAAGAGAAAACCCAAGATCGTCCACATAGACAGGCTGGCACCGTGTCATGGAGCAAACAATGTTCGAGACGAACATAATTAAGAGGGGGGCAGTGTTACGAAGCTTCTCGAAGTCGGCAGGCTTGCGAAGTCTCTAGAAAGGTGGCCGACCGTTACGGAGAGGCAAACAATAGAGGCAAACTCACTCCAGGCCAATCTGGCCCGTATGCCTCAAGCAAAAGGGGCGAGATTAGCACAGACGAGGGCCGAACTGGGGTTGTTACCTGACCCGCTATTGTTATGTCGATTTCCGGGAATTTCTGTTGTTTACTTCAACAAAGGGCGTGGAAGGATCTGGAAGCCCGGAAATCGATATAAATAGCGGGTAGGGTCGACCACAAGGCATTCGGTCTCCGGATACGAAGTGAAAAGTTCTCTCCCTACGAAGCGAATACCTGCGATCTACGAGTGTAACTGCGTTTGTGAAGTGTGTGTGAAGTAAAATAAAGTCTCTGCGGAACTACTGTGGCATTTTTACGAGCCTACGGATCCTGACACGTAACAATAACATTTAATTTGCAAAGCAGGTATTATTCAAATCCATTACTTTAATGAACTACACAATTACATTCTCGACCTATAAATACGAAAGCCGATGAACAAACATAGCACTTCCGTTGATAATTGTATCCGGTGATAGCGTTATGAGACTGTTCGAAAGCGTTTAAAAATATACTATATTTAAGGTAAAATGAGACATTGTAGGTTGAAAGAACTTTGATGCTTCGAGCGATTGCACTGAAATTATTTTATGTCAACATCCGGCATAGAAGCAGACAACGGACCAGTCGCCTAATGGGAGTCGTTCCTTTTTTATTGATTTCAGTAACAAGCACCGGGAGTAAGACACTAAGAGTTGACTTTAGAAATGTTAGCTAGGCAGGGAAGTAAAAAACCCTAGCATCATGCTCTAGTACCGACGGGGTTACGCTATGTGAAGTGCGTACCGATTTCTACAGGAGGGATTGGCTTGGGTTGTGTGTCAGCATGGAATGCCAACATAAACAAAAACTCCATACAAAATGACCGATCAGATTCGAGTTAGTATGAAAGTCGATTTCATTTACAATTTCCAGTTTTTAACATCTGTAACTGTTAACACTGGTGACACGTTAACATTTGTAACTATTCAATTTTGATCGCGCGCTTACTAGAGGGCGCTAGGGTAAAGATTGCACGCGGGCGCTACATGGGCTAGAGACGCCTCTGTCCAAGAGCACGGCAAATGGGATTGAATTCAAGAATAAGCAAGAGTCCCCGATGCCCCCTTACCCACGCCGATAAATACCGGCAAACTGTTGGTTGTGACCCAAAGCAACGCGTACCTTTTTATGAAGACTTATGTACCTACGTCCTATCATAACATGTAAAATTGATAGATATTTCAAACTCTCGTATTACGAAAGTATATGTGCCTTATCCATGTTTTGCAAAAAGAGTAAGCTAGGTGCTTCGTGTCCGAGAAACGACCTCCAGTAATACCAGAACTAATCGGGTGAATATCAGTTATAATGTCGTTATTACCGGTTAAGGACACTTCGCGGTACTGTAACTGCATATTTTTTTCCGTGAAATTCATGCGATTTTAAAAAAGTATAAATATTTGTTCCATTAACAATAACAATTAATTTCAATCTTTTGAGTTCTTGTAAGTTGATTCGGTTTGTTAGCGTTTAATCAAATTGAATTTTCAAATAAAATCATTCCTAATATTAGCAATCGCCGAACGAGCTTATTCTTTTAATGTTTATATGAAACAGATAAGACCAAAGGCACAAAATAAATAATACATAATTCTCAAATAGGTTGCACTGAAATTAAATGTAAATTGTCGAGTACCATTTTTTCCACCTTACGGAAAATATATCTATTTGTTTGATTCTATGTTAACCTTATCCGTCTTTAACTCAAGGTTTCGAAGGAATAATTTCTTTTTAATAATAGATAACAAAACAAATATTGGACACACGGTGGGTGGGGATATTACAGTGTAACTAATATTGAGTACCTGCAGAAGATTTATAACTTGGTTCTTGACAAAAGTATCCTTTCATTATGTGATATTATCTAGTAGAGTTTAGTTGATAGTATCAGACGCTACTTTGCGGAAATTCATTGTTATTTAATTAGTATTAATTTATTTTGAAACATTTGTGCTTGTGGATTGTTGCAAAGTAAATTAATACTAATTTAATTTAACAGTAAAGTTTAAACGGTGAAGCTGATAGCTAGCGGTACGCGACAGCTGTTTTTTAAATCACTTACATTGCCATATCCTTTTATAAGGATTCTGTGTCGCGAGTAATTAACGCACGAACGTCAGCCCCGCTCGGGAATCGAACTCGTGTACGCCAGGCCTGCAGCGTGATATTTCATCCAAAACGGTTCGAGTCAAATCAAAGCTTCCAAATTCTAAACCTCATAATTTTCTCTAAAGCCAGACAAGAAATATGCAGTTTCTCGTGTTTTTATGAATATATTCGTCATGTGATTTAAGGAACGAAACAAACATACTTGTCTTTTAACTTAATCACTTTTTATCCCGCAGAAACAGATCAATTTCTCGAAATAAAAAATATTCTAGTCGATGTATAAGATAAGTTACAGTTATGCCAAGAATCATCCAAATCCGCATAATGGTTCTTCGGTTATTGGATCGGTGCACGGACAGACAAACAGGCAGACGTTGTGACTTTCTGATTATCAATATTAAAGTCTATCAGTCAAAATTTTCAGTAATTTTCAAACTTGGCCCCGATACAGTGTTATATTAAATCTATTATAATTTAAAACCCTTCCAAATCATGCTTTCTAAATGTATATGTATATTTGTAAACAATGTGAGCTCTTATTTGATACTAATCTATACTACTAATATATATAAATCTGTAGTATCTATTTTTGTGTCAATCTTTATAATAAGTATTCGTTTTATGACTCACTGACGTCAAGTTTGAAAATTTCAGTCTGTCTGTACAACCAGTCCAGTCCCGTTATAACTCGATTACGGCTTGACCGATCTTTATGAAAAATATCAAAACCTAATGATGTCTAATCGAGAGAAACTTACAATTTTGAATAATCAAGCGTATAATACAATTAATTGTCCAACCCGAACGAAGTCGGAGGGGCCGCCAGTAAGTCATATGACTGTAAGTCCTTAAAAATGTTTAATTTTCAAATTCATCCCACGAATTACAAACCGTTTATATTTATAATATAATTATGTCAACTACAAACGAAATAAATCTATGCGTATACTTAATAACAATTGCATGAAAATCTGCGAAAACTGAGTTCAACAAACAGACAAGAGTTTTTAAACCGAATGTGTAGAACCTTGGTGATTCAAACGGCAATTCGGTTGCTACATGTGTATAATAATATATTAATTAAATTAACATTGAATTGAATATGCGTTACGTTGGCCGATAACGACGAACCTTGGTTTCCTGCTGCGTCAGTCACGGTTGGCATAAAAATAGTTATTATCACTGGGCACAGACAACACTAAACGTTCGATTTTATTTTCTATTATTAATCACAAAGAGGTGTTTACGCTGTAGAGGTCGGATAGTAACTGAGGAAATCAATTACGATATTCAAATTTCGAAGAGGGTGTGCGATACGATTTGTGATTGGCTGGAAATGGTGTTATTTGTACCCAATAGGAGGAATGCTCGGCTGTTGAGGGCGGAGTAAAAGGAATTAGTCGATACTAGATATTATGTTTTTACGCTCAAATGTTATGGCTATCATTTAACAGGATTTGGTGCGATTTAAAACTCGAGTTCGCTTTGGTAATTAATGATACTCTCCATTGCACAACAAATCCTGAACAATCGTATTGATAACCGACAGAAGAAGAAGAAATTAATTCTCTCTTGCTTGAAACGTCGCAAGGAAACTTACTAATCTAATAGTTCTCCATTAAGTTCTATCGTGTGTGTGAAACCTGCTGATTAGCATTTGACCAGCGTGGTGGACTGTGGCTTTTACGGTTGATATTATGAGAAGAAACCAGATGACAGAAGCGACACATTATAACGGGGATGTAATTTCCACCACTGCTACGATTATCACAGGACAGGGTTATAATTATTCTTGTACAGATTGAATCCCTGAAGCAAAATAGATATATATTAACTAATAGATAATATATAATTTTAATAATTATTTGTTTGTTTATATTCTCAATAATTAACGAGTATTTTTAAAATCAAACAGAAGTTAATAATTTTAAATATAAAGAGGGGTTCATCACATGACCCGTTTTGTCAGAGTAGACCTAGCTAACAGATAGATAAATACAATTTATTGAAATAAATTAATATGTTGTAGTATTTACAATACTTACATGTTTTTATATCTAGTATTTTGGCACTCGCATAGTTTGTAACTCTTATAGTACTCCTTTGGTTAACTTCTTTTATAATTTCCTGTATCTTTTAAACATTTATTCTGTAATTTCTTTATATATTTTATTAGTTAAATGTTTTGTTATTCTTGTCAAATGTTTGACAAATGTTCTAAATTATTGTCATCATGATTACTTTTATTTTTAACTTGTATAATTTTTATCCTTTTTGGTAATTTTATTTATTAAGGCTGAATAGAAATTTTAAATTTGTAAATAGAACATAGTAAGAGAATCATTGGAGAAAATGTGAGATATAAAAGGCGAGCTGTGACGAGATTGCAGCAGTCTCTCTCGCGTATGGGTCGCAACTCTTGGATATCGACACGAACAGTCTCACGAGTGAAGTTACAATTACGATACGGAGCAGTCTCTCTCGCGTGTGGGTCGCAACAGTGGTTACTTGAAGGAGTCTCATGCTAAAAGTCTCTATCGGAACAGTGTCGCGGGTGTAGTCACAATTACGGAACGAGACAATCTACGCGTCTCGTGCGTATTAACGCACGCCTGGTTAAGGCGGTCTCCGTGCGCTGAACGCCGGGGACTCCGATCGTCCCGTGCGCCCTTAACGCACGCTCCAGTCGCCGAGGTCTCCGTGCGCTGAACGCCGGGGACTCCGGTAGTCTCGTGCGCCCTAAACGCACGCTCCAGTCGCCGAGGTCTTCATGCGCTGCCCGCCAAAGAAGCGACGGGCTTACCTTCTTACTTACAAGTGACTTTCTCTTTAGTTTCTTAATCTTGTAACTACTGTATTTTAGTCATTGTAACCGCCAGGAAGTCTTAAATACATTAAATCTTCTTAAAATATCTACATCTTTAATTTTAACGTTACAATGTTCGCCAGAGGTACGAGTTACGAGGTAATAACACTTCAATACAAGTTTAAATAAGAATCTAAGTTTTACTTACTATATAGTTTTAACATAAATATTAGATTTTGAAAGAGTGTTATTATTAAATATCAGGCGTTTGACCTAAATATTTTACATCTTGGGGGCGCAGTGTTTTTAAGATCAGTCTGTCGTTCATGGTTATTTGGTATTTATTTAAAATGAAGATATATGATTTAAAATGAAGTGTACAGTGTGATGATTTTTTATGGGGTACTTTGAAACAACGGGTTTACAGTACCCTTATCAACAGTGAAGCTGATCTTCTTTTTTTAGAGTGTAAAACTTTGCTCTAGATATAAAAAAAACAACCTTGAAATGATCCAGACAGCAACGCAGCAAATAATACTTTGGGCGACGTTATGTTCACAACAAAGGGGCGACCATTTTGAAAATATTTTATATTATTTTCTGTTAATAAAATACTTCAATTGGTATTAAAAATGTTTTTTACTATCAACACCCTTAAAAACTGCCTTTGTTTAAGCGCTTGTAGCAAACGTTATGTTTAAGTTAGAAACATGATTTTTTTAATATCTGAAAGCTAATACGATGTAGAATACGACACTTTATAAAAAATAAATATAAGGCCTAGACTATTTTGAGGAAATTCACGATTACTGAAATTTGACTTAAAAAAATTGCTTTCTTTACACAAATCTGTTTTTTTTTCTGGGAAGATGACATTTTTGTTTTTATTTTCATGTATCAGTACGCCCTATTATTGGCAATCATTGTAATTTTTGTTTGAACACGATAATCCTCTTAGTTCACAGGTTATAGCGATTTATTTACTTAAGGTGCATAATTCCCAAAAAAAAATTTCAAAATTTCAATAAAACCCACAATATTTTTTTTTTTTTTTGTCGACAAAATGCGGTTTAATTTCGTCTGTTTCAATATGTGCACATTATGGAGATTCACATTGTATTGTAGGCTCTGCGGTCTTTGCTTCTACTTTTGAAGTGATAACGTCTTATAAATCGATGAACGCCGGCTCCACGCACGGAAATGCATGAGTCATTGTCATGTTCCGCCAGAGCCGAGTGTGCAAGCGAGAGCGCGGAACAAGCGATAGAGAGGCACAATCGGCCTAAGTGTTCGGCTTGTGACGTATCTATCTCTCTGCCACTCCATCGGCCGATGCGTCTTAAATATCACACATGTATGTTGAAGTTAAAACCAGTTTTTAGATAGAACGCGTTTTCCCTAGTTAGAACTAGTTTTCACTAAATGCCTTTGGTAAAACTAGAATTAACTAATGCTCAAAATTGAATATCAGTTAAAACTAGGTCTTACTAGACAAAACACGTTTTTCCGAAGTGAGTCTCAGCCAAAACTGTTCTCAAATTTCATCGTATCTTATTCTAATTGATTTGACAAGTGCGGTGGAATCCCTTTCCGAGCGCCATCCGCGCGCTGTGTGCTCGTTCATTCTAACCTAACCTAACCATTTTTTTACGTGGGGAAACAATCATGGGTTCCTCTCAGTCGCGGAGGCGACTGATAGGATATGTCGGACTCCTACCAGCTAAATCCCCACGGTGTTCCTCTGAGCGCCCTTTGTCGGGACTGCAGGTACGCTCTCGCATTCTTCCGCGGTCCCGACGGCGTTCGCTCTTCTACAGAGCCCGTCCCTGTGCGGGATGAATCTGGAGCTACTTCATCCCTCCGACTTTGAGGTGCACGCGGGAACACCGTGCGCATCACCTCGAGAACCTAACCTAACCTAAATTCTAGTTTTAACAAAGGTATTTAATAAAAGCTACTTCTAACTAGGGAAAACGCGTTCTACCTAAAAATTGGTTTTAACTGTAACATATATAATTTGTAAATAAATTGTTAATAGCACATTGTTAGGGTGCATTGGGGTAATTCCGATAGAAATTTATATGAGATGAGCAGAGGTTTATGTTTCGGTTAATTATTCAAAGTTATTTTATATTAGTTCCCATAATTATTTTACCTCTATTGACTCAATAAAACGATTTATTATTAATATTAATTACAATCTTAAACATCTTATTGGGTTCTATAAATTAAAATTTTGAATGCAAAGTAATATATTTTGGGTGTAGGGGATATTACGAACTACATTGGGGCATTTCCGAAACAATTTTCTCTATGCTCTTTTTGCACTTTGACCGAAGGTTTAAATTTCTTTTTCAATCGTAATTACTCCTCGCATAAAATATCATCAATTTTGTTAATGGTATTGCTGATCTTATTTTTTGCAACATTCTTACTTCGGAATTACCCCCAAAAAAGTCTAAGTTTCTCAACATTTTAGTTAAGTATGAATAAATATGAATGATAAAAACTAGGTGAAGATTTGCATGCAAGGAAGCTGAACGAAACGAAGAGAACTAATAAGGAATAGCAATGTGACGTTCCCATATTCCCTTGTTTTCAATATTTTCCCCTGGGGAATAAACCCAGTAAGTTTCCAATATTCCCGGGAACGTTACCGGGAATATTCCTACTTTTACAGGCATGGCACACTGCTAACAAGGAGTACCTAGAGCGGTGACGTACATTCCACTCGACGAAAGACGTCCACTGCTGGACAAAAGTCATACGTATACCTAGGTACACAATATACGGAAAAATGAAAATGATGAATTTACTATAAAGTCGCGTAAAAACTCCCATTTAGGACGACGCTATGAAATACGTGTACATCTAATTAAGACAGCCCTCTTTTTCTCAGTTTAAGATCCAGTCCTAATTGGTAGAAAAAGTTACGTGGGGTTATTACGAAATTACCCCTCTGGTATAATTCCAAAAAATAAATAAGTCCACAGCTATGACGTTGTCTTCCTGTCAAACAGTCACAAAAAACGATAATCTATGATAAAAGCGAACAAAACTATAAATAACCTACCAGAATTTCGAGAAAAGTATGTTGGGGATATTACGAAACAACAAAAATGGGACGGAAAACACTTGTTTGAGGAAACCTGACACTGTGCAAGTATTGTTGACACTACTAGCTCACGACAAATGACCCGGGCAGGATAATTAAGATCGCAACTAGACCAATGTTTCCAATAAAAAAATACTGCTAACGATTGGTAGATATTTTGAATTATCGGAATATACCCATTTTCGGAATTACCCCAATGCACCCTACTTGTAAACTTAAATTAACTCCTTTGTATTATATAAAATAATGATAATTCAATTGAATTCATAAAAGTATGCAATTTTTCATCAATGTTTTCTTATGACATGACATTACAGACAACCAACTTTTTTTTGTTTATCCTTCAGACTGTACAAAGAATATGATCGAACAATATATAATTTGTCAGTAGTATGTCTAATTACTGCAACTCATAGTCCGACGGCTTCTGTCGATCGTAATACTAAACAGGGAAACTGCAAGCGCGGCAAAGAGACGGATGACCTCTATGGCAATGTGGCAATTTCATGAGCGGTTCTGTGCTTCGGAGGGAACGTTAAGCCATCGGTCCCCGTTGTTATCATTAAATAGGCAGGCCTTGGAGGCCTTAGACGGTGTAGAAACTTGTGATATTTGAAGTAGACCCTGTGTGTCTATCGTATGATTAATTAATTAATCTATATATTGAATAGTAAAATACGTCGAGTAAATTTGACTTTATTTGAAAAAAAAATTAACGATATAAACAGGAAGTTCTCTTGAATTCTTGTTATTAATATTAAAGTTTGTCAGTTTGACGTTCCCCTCGGTACGTCCTGGTTGAGGAGCCGCCGCCGCCGCCGCCGCCGCCGCGGTGCACGTCACGAGACCAAAGCCCTACAATTATAGTCTCGATATTCAATATTATGATGCAGAAGTGCATATTATGATATTGATATTCCATACTACGATAGGGAGTGTCACGACACGATATCATTACACGTGTTATTTGAATGATTATAGTCATTATGAAACAATTGGAGTTAAGTTAGGCAATCACAATAATTTCCACGTCTTGTTACGAGCGTTCAGACAATTAATTAAATAACAAATAATCATCTAATTAAATAAACACGTCATATGAATGGACACGAGGCGTCACAGTATAAACATTACCTAGTGTTAAACAGCTTACGTAAATCATGAGGTAAAGTGCAAAATTATTTTAAAACAGTATTTGAAATATTTAATCTCAACAGCCGGCAAGCGAGCAGACGCGACACGTGGAGGTAACGGGACACGGCCATCCGGACACGTCCGTGGTACCTGCAGCAACCGGCGGCGTTATCAGGCGTTGTTGCTAAGCAGTACGCAGTAAGCAGTCTTGCTCTAGGAGATATTGAAAGCAAGGTGGTAGTTATTCAGCCGGCTCAAGAACCTTAAGAAACCTCAACCTTGAGCGCCGTCGATGGAACTGAGTTAACGCTAATATGGTCTTTGCGTCTCCAATTGATGGGATCTAACACCTCGTCCTCGCGGATTCATAACGAGCGAGGAACGTTCGCTCGGAGCGAAACACGACAGCCTCGCCCACCTGTCGGGTGACAGTTCCGTTAGCAGGGCCCGGTATCTTCGACCCGAGATGAAAGGTCAAAACCCATCGTCGCTGATCGGTTCGGCATTGTTTAGCGAGAAACAAATGCGCGGTAACGAGCTGTGTAAACATCAGGAAACGTATTTAACGTAACAGCTGCAACCGATGAGGTTAACGAGAACCAATTAGTTACGAATATTACTAAAAAATATTAAAATCTAGTAAACAGCGTGTGATCTGAGCGTTCGCTATGTAGAAACATTCCAGTTATGGTTGCAGAAATCAAGTTCAAACTAATCCACTCCGCGATAAACGTGCGACTCGAGCGAGATACGGTTCAGTGTTTCTGCAACTAAATTCTAATGTCAGTGTTGCGGCCGCCGACGAACCAGTCATTTTAATTTGACAGCGGTCTACTCATGGTTATGTCCTAAATTTTAGATTTATTAAATTTTTATTTATACAACTAAGAAGATTGTATGTTCATGTTCTGTTCGGGAGTGGCACTGTTCTACATTATTTCTGAAGCTAACGGCTCGTTTTAAACTTCATTCGGATTTAAAAATCATACACACACATGTATGTATATACATACATATACATGTATATATAATATATATAATAATTTATCATCTGTTTAAAGGGCAAAATAATTTTTAAATAGTGGTTTGGGAGATTACTTTCTGTGTAATAAAATACAAAAGCTCAATCTATTTTCTACAGTTTGTACATGGCGCCAGGGATGTTATGGAGCTTCGTAACCGTAACCGATACTAGCGGATATTCGAAATAAAAATATATCCGAAACAGTACCCGAATCCGATAAAAAAGTTTCAAATAATTTCGGACAGGCACTGAATCTAAATTAAACTCATTACGACAGGTTTTCGCTGTTTGACCCGATAGACCTATTATTTTAAAGGTTTTTTTCCATGATTATAATATTAGATTATAAGAAAGTTATTATAAGAAAGTCAAGCTATAAATATATTATATATTTTAAAGGTCTTAAATCTTCTTATATCCGTAACCTAAATTATCCGAAACAATCAAATAATCAGAAATAATTTCATATCCGTAACCGTAATCTGAACCAGTAAAATATTATTCATACATCGGTATCCATATCCAGATCCGACATTAGATATCCCTAACATCCCTGCATGGCGCCGGCCTAGCTCAATTTGTGAAACATCTTTAATATCAATGGTCACTTTAATGACTTGTAATTATATTAATGAGTCGAAATGCGAATAAGACCGTATTAAGGCAAAATATATTAACAATATTTGAGTCCAAGTGCACGCAAATAATCAATTACTTAATATGTAATTACGGAATATTTTGTTGGTTTGGACACTAATTACAACAATTATTTAATCCTGGAAATCATGGCCGCGGCATGTGACGCCTACTGCAGTACGGTAGTGAAAACCATAACGATTTAGGTGAAGCCGTTTCGTATATTGCGCGCATAAACGCACAGACAAACAGACACATATTTTAACAATGATTGTGTTGGGTTCCATTACGTTAATAAAGGCCCCTTATTTTTTTCGTTTACATATCATTCATGTAAATAAAGCCATCATATAAAATTTTATTATATGAATAGATGAATTTATAAGGGATCGTTGTGGAAATCTGTCTGTGGAAAATGTCTATGGAATCCTAATCAATCCTCAATTCAATCAAAACTTTAATCCCGATTTTTTAACATTTCGTCCCGTTTGTATTCTTAACCACTTATATTTTATATTTATATAATTTATAAATTCTTATGCAGCGGGTGTTATTGGTAGTTTACACTGCCGCGTACCATTAATGTGAGGAAATTATGAATTTGGTCCGAATCAGACCGACGTATACTACCAATCTTTACTGTATTTTGTCCAAGAGTATTCTCCGTTAGTAGTGGAAATTCAAGGATTTTCGCGAGCGTCACAGTGGCTGGACCTATAACATGTATCTAGTTTGAAGCTATATAAATATTTAGGACCTTTCTGGTACTGTTTGGTGCCTAACCTCAGAAAATTAATATCTCGCTACAAGAACAAAAAATTAAACAACAATATGCTTAGCTTTCGTTTGTTTTGTAAATTATGAGTCAAGTTTTATATTCTGTATTTTATTTAAAAAAATTAGGCTCACTAGTTTCAGAAATACCTACCCCTTAACTGGTCAAATTTGGTAGAAGTTGTTTCATGTTTTAAATTATGCATTTTAAAATTGTAAAAAATATATGTATTGACGTTCATTTTATCTTCTTTTAATTTAATTATTTATATAAAATGATATTATATAAAAGTCCTGTTTAACTAACGCAAGCTTCAGTATAAAGCTTTAACATACAAAAATCTTATCTAAAAGTCTTAACTTAATATTTTGCTAGTCCAATAATTAAGTAGGTAAATGAACCTCGTTCTATTTTCAAATTTATTTACATCATTAGAGCCAGGTGTAATTTTTAATGACCTCATTTCGATACATGAGACATGAAAGAAACATTGTGAAGTTGAAGCTTAATTATAATCGTAATTAATAATAATCGTAGCGTATAATCTTTAGGGATTAAAGAAACTCTATTGTTGCCTATTCGATGCATACAATTATATTTTGTGAAGCTATTTATACTACACAACCGAGATAAAGAGTGCGTCGAGCCGATAATAAAGTCAGTTGTGATCAGATCGCCGGAAAGTGCGTATGTCTCATTAAAATATATTTCAGACGAAGTAATTCGAAATTTAAAATTCATTCGAGTCACAAAAAGAGAGTTTTCGATATCAAGTGTTTCAGTTCTGATATTCGATATTCAAATTTAGAATCAGTGTCTATGTTTTTTAACAAGTTAGTTTAAACAAACAATAATTATTTTTAAAGTGTGTCAACGACCTTTTGAATAGACATGTTCTGACGAGTTATAATACACAAAAGCGTAAGTTTTAAATTATTATTTTGTTTTAAAAGATTTATATACTGCACGCAGAAGTGTGTACTTTTGTACTATAACATGTATTATTGATTCTGATTATTATTATTATTAAACAAAACAAACAATAATAACAACACTCGCATACACATTCACGAAGAAACTATAACACACATAATTAGTAAAACCGCTAACCAAAATCCTACACGAACGCCAATATTTACATTACATTAATATATTTCCCAGCCGGGAACCCGGGACCTTACGGCAATTGCGTTATTCAGTTATTACGAGATCGGTCTTAACGCTTTTTATCTCTTTTCTACTTTAATTTTTTATGTGAGCGAGCAAACGAGCCACCTGATGGTAAGTGGTCACCGTCGCCCATAGACATCAGCAAGACCAATGGTATCACTGATACATTGTCAGTCACGAAATGAGAATGTAAGAAAGAAGGTACTGGCTCTCAAGCCCCTAGTCGGAACACGACGAGTCGTTCGGCGGCCGACTCAAGCAGGAGGTTGGTAGCTAGCCAGGCGGGCTTCACGGAAAGATAATGATACCAGTAATAACAATGGCTTAATAATAATCCTGAATTATCACCCTTACGCGAAGCCCTACCACCAAGCAGGCTGGCTTCTGTTGCCTCCTACGACACCCTGTTCTGCTAGCATGGGATCGGGGGGAGTCTTCTAGGCCGCCCCAATACGGCCAAAACTATTCAAATTATTATAATTATATGCAATAAAAACATATCCCATTGCTGGGCTTGAACCTATTAACCTAAATTCTGTGGCCATTCGCAGGGTCAGAAGCTTTCCTCGTTTCAAGATCATTCCAACAGGTTGCTACGAGCTATGGTGTAATTTTGTGAGTCAGGCTCACATACGAATTCACGCGGAATCTGCTCAAGACGAGAAGAACAACCTTTAGCCTGTCATGTGAAGTGCATGAGCGGCTTTGTTTTTCTATTCCGTGTAATTGAAATAGGTTTAACGATCGACCCAAGCTGTCTATGAGAACCAAGATTGAGGTTTTAATACACTGTTTGAAATACAAACAACACAGACAACTCGACGTACGGCGGTATCCACTCTTAAGTAGTGAACGTACCACCTGCTCGAACGACGCGGTTTGCGTCTTCGTTCGCGCATCATTATGCGCTTTGCAAAGCACTGAAACAACTTGCCCACGTCGATGTTCCCGGCTACTTACGATGTGGGAGTCTTCAAGAGGAGAGTGAATAAGCTTTTATAAGTTAGTGTGTTCTACATCTTAGACTTCATCACCGCTTACCATCAGGTGGGATTGTTGTCAAGCGTTGACTTAGTTCATGTAAAAAAACCTATACACATACTTCAAACAGATGTATGATGTTATACAGGAAATAAAAAGGTACATAGACCCCCTTTTATGTAATTAATTTTAGTTCGAAATTTTAAGAAATTTTATTATATGTATAGATCTAGTAGTATATTAATTTTATGGTATAGATATGTGTATAAAATGCCAGAGATAAAACCCAAATATATATTCCGTTCCCTGTAAATTTTAAGACAAGTCTTCCATATGAATACTGCTTGGACGTAGGTTAAATATTGCTTAGAGAGTTGTAAGCAACTTTTAATTTTTTTTCATATCTTTGAATAATTTTCGTTTAGGAGATTATGTTGAAATTTTGCTCAGATAGATTAATCCTTTAGAAAGGTTAACCTTTGCTTTCTTACTTATATATTCTACTTCAACAAGGAGGCGGGTTAGATACTTTCTTAGTAATTGTTATTTGTTAGCTTAAGAGATGTGCTGAGGAGTTTCTTTAGCCGTTTTTCCTCTTCAATGTTTGAGCACCTTTTCGAAATGGTTTTGTAGTAAAAAACGACGTGGTTATTTTAAAAATACATAAGTATTGGACAATATAACAGCTCGAAGTCGATAGCTTCAGTCGTTCAGCAGGGTAAATCGCGAGCAAGAGAGGTTGGTTTAAACTCAACGTTAGATGAAGCACCTTACACCCAACACTTCAAATAATAATTGAATAATAACAATTGGACTGTAACGATGGCTTAGGAATCTACTAAAAATCTCCTCCTTTACCATATCGAGAAACATATTCGAACTCAATATCAATGAAACGGTTGCCTTTCAGTCGGACGCCTGTCTGTTCTGTGTCCTCTTAAGACAGTGCTACTGCTGTCGGCGCTGACAGGTACAGTGACTTTAGATGTCACCGCTGTCTGTCTCTGTTGCATCTATATGAAGCGAAAGTGACAGCAATAATGTGAACAAGTATAATCTGTTGTATAAATTGTTCTTTGTTTGTTTCTCTTCATTGTTTCATAATTAAAGTAACTTTCCATCAGTCATGCTTTATATGTATTACTTATTGTTATTGTTTTAAGTATACATTACTATAACTATAGTCAACACATTGTGATTTTCGTAACCCATATTAATATTATATAGTGCGAATTTTGTGAGATTCCGTGTAAGCAATCTCCGCCACCTATTTGAAAAATTATTTTACCATTTGAAAGGCACGTTATTCCGAATGAACACAAGCTATATATCTTATACATATAATACAATTCTAACTGATCGCTTTCTGTACAAGAAGGATATATGAGAAAAACTATTAGCGGCCTTTATTAACGCAACAGAACCCAAAACAATATTTGTTAGATTTTTTGTCTGTTTGTCTGTGCGCTTGTGCGCGAAAATCTCATAATCGGCTTAACCGATTCCGTTCTGGTTTTGATTAGTGTATTGTAGTAAGCATCTTTTAATATTTATAGTTCGTTTCATCTCGATCCGTCAATAAATATAAAAGTTGTGAATCAACTTAAAATAGTGTATATACTATTTCTTAGCGTAAGGTGTAGTTTTTCCAAAGCGAAGCGAGGGCAGTTTCTTAGTGTATAATAATTATTTAGCGTGTTAATGTAGCTGTTTATTTAAAGAGCAAAACGGTTATCGCTGTAAACAAATATATTACAAATACTGGAGATAGTCATTCGATGTGTTGCCTCACCGTCTGTCTATTATCGCTGAACCAACTCGCGGTGTAGACTTATGTTCTCAGAAACCTTTATTATACAAACAGTCTGATTGTAACTGATCACCGATACACATATGTAACGAAACTGTAAACGGGGTCTCCTACGTATAATTTTACGGTTAGTTAGAGAGACACACAAACAAACTAGCGCACATGCACATGCACGCACGGACATAAACACGCATATAATAATTATTTAGATTTAAGACTACAGTTGAATATATAGAATATATATGTATATGAGTATACATCTATTAATGTACAGAAAGTGATCAATTAGAATTTTATTATGTGTAGGTATAGATTTAAACTTAATTTTACTTGAATCGGAGTCGATATAGACCAGTTGGTAGAGTTCTTCCCGCCGAGTTGTCCTTGATTAGGCTAATAGAGGTTGACATTTATGTGACGCGAAGTTGTTCTAGAGTTGTGCCACGTATAATTTCGATTTACAACTGAATGAATCGTAGTATAGCGGCACGAGCTAGTGAATGTTTATCTGATGTTTTTATAAGGTGTTCGCGGGCTATAATCGTTAGTTAACATACTGACAAGGGCGCCAATCTTTCAGCCCAAGTCAACCTCTCCTCCTTGTCACTTTGTTAAACTTCAGGAATCCAGTGAACGATCCTTTTTTTACAAACAATAAGTTGACAACAATCCCACCTGATGGTAAGCGGCGATGAAGTCTAAGATGTTGAACGCAATTTTTTTTTATGTGTTAATAGCCGCAAAAGAGCAGACAAACCACCTGATAGTAAGTGGTCATCGTCGCCCATGGACACCAGCAAGACCAAATGTATCACTGATGCGTTGTCGGCCGGGAAATGAATGAATACGGCTATTAACTTATAATAGCCTATTCACTCTCCTCTTGAAGACTCCCACATCGTAAGCAGCCGGGACACCGACGCGGGCAAGTTAGAGATTCTCAGCAAGTTAGAGGTCTCTATACCATCCCGTTTAATCGTTCGGTATTCTTGCGTGATAGTAGAG
This sequence comes from Megathymus violae, assembly GCA_003671415.1. Taxonomy (NCBI): domain Eukaryota; kingdom Metazoa; phylum Arthropoda; class Insecta; order Lepidoptera; family Hesperiidae; genus Megathymus; species Megathymus violae. The sequence goes on along the minus strand of PDGT01000137.1, from coordinate 518,886 downwards.
TTATTTACTTGCCTAGCTAGTGATCAGCCTCCTCTAGAGTCAGCTACGTAATGTTTTCGTCATAGTTTCAGAGGCCCAGTAACAAATTGACCGCTACTTCCTTCGTGGCCGGCAACGTATCGGTAACAGGTTCAACAATGATCAATTTCTATTATTCGTCATGATATGCTCGTCTGCACGTTTTTTTTCCGTTCCGTTCGTCCGGTCCGTCAGAATTAGACGTACCTAACGACGGCCGGTACGCAGGTGTTTCTATAAATGTTGTGTAAAATACGGAACTCTAAGATGCAAGTAAATAATGGTGATACCTACGGCTGTAGCTGATATCAGTCGTGCCCGCTGGTTAATAGGTCGTGGTTAATCCAAACAGACAGGGAATGTTTAATAATGGAACAGTTCGATATGGTGATTTTCCAGAGTACGTACCTACCGAGTCCGCGATGAACTTTATGGCACTAGCGATAGCTAAGAACTCGCCCCTCATGTTTGCCTATCGTTGGGACACTGGATGTCGGTTCGGGTAGATTCTCGCGTGAGACAGATCGCCTGAACTTCTGGACAACCGTAGAGTAGAGATGGACAGTTTTTTTTAACTTCTTAATCCGGTTCAATCTCTACGTCCTAGGTCTACCCGGAATAATGTACCTTATAAAAGGTAAAATAATTTCTCAAACGGTGTCGTGCTTCCGGAGATTACCCCCCTCATACACATAAGTTCACCCAATTAGCACTCGTCTTTATAATAAAATATGTGAATCAGTTCATTTCATTACATTAACCTTTAGACCAGATTACTGGGTGCCTACCACAGAGCACTACAATACATGACATACTGGAATAGAGTAATGACTGAAGGCCAATTTGCAGCTTCACGTCACGTACCTAATATTCAAATTATGTGCGTATTACAAATTAATCATCACTCGTTGCAATAAAGAAAGACATGGTGAGGAATCCTGTATACCTGACAGTTCTTCATAATGTTCTCGAAGGTGTGTGAAGCCAACCCGCGCGTGGCGCGCGTGGCGGCCTGCGGCGTGTAATGATGACGTTTGATAGTCGATTAAATCGATTTTACACACACACACTCACAGCACATTCTACACTACCGTGTATACACACAGGGCAACATAATCGTGTAATAAATACGTAATATTTGTCCATTTAGAATAATAATGTAAATTAATGGTGTGCTTGTAATTTGATGTGCAACAATACGAACACGTGTAATTCGCCTGTGTGTCTCGCTACCTGGATATGTTATGAGGTATAGTTATTATTATCATAACATGACCATTAACCCACGACCCCATAGCCCATCATCATCCCGAGTTCGATCCCCGGCCGGGGCAGACATTTATGTGACAGATGAATGTTTGTTCTCGGGTCATGGGTGTTTGTAAAGTCATATTTGTGTATGTCCACGCCACCCGCAACACAGGGTATCCTACAGCGGGGTTGTGAGTGTGTAAACGTTTATTTTCTTTATTTTAACTTCTATTATACTCCAAATTTCACTCTTGAATCTCGTAATCATTCGATTCATGCTGGAGGAGCCGATTTTATCTGTATTTCAATAATAAAATAGTAAAATCTTTGATATGTTTATTAGTTAGTGCGCGTTGAATTTGAATTGAATTGACCCATTGATGTTAGTTACAGAATACATTTATGCCCTAGAGACGACGTTCATAGCTACATACAATATGAACGTTGGTCCGTCTATTTCACGTATGTCAATTCATAATTTGATAAAATTGTTACATCAATGCCTCAGTAGCTCAGTACAGTGGGTTTGAATGAGTGATTCTGGTGAAACGTATTTTTTAAATTCATTGTTTTTATTTTACTGCAGCCTATCGAAAAAAATAAGTGTCACTAATACAAACACACAATATGCACGTTCATTTACTTGCGATGATGTAGTGGTTCCAGTGAATACGAATGTTATTAGAAATTATTAATTTATTAAGAAATTATTATTAATATTGTTATGTGTTGTTTAATCTGGAATAGTTGGCGGCTAGTTTTAGTAACACGTATTTTGATTTAATCCGTTAAGGCTCCGTACCTACACATTGCAATTTCAACGTTTTAAAACATACTATATTCCCTTTTTTAAATTAAGAGTTTTTCAATATTTTCAAATTTTTTCAGAGTAGATAGTATTCAGTAGATAATATTCAGAGTAGGGAATAATGGAGCATTCGATTATTATGAAATAGGTGTCTATCGATCCATCTAATGCGAGCCGCGCGGTTTACGATTATTTAATTTTAGCGTTTGCGTTGTGCGTTTAAAAGTGATATCACATCAATTGGAAACTTTTACTATTCAGTCGTGTTAATACTTGTATTTAGAGATTAAACTGTTTGTTGGGAAACGAGTAGATACGTCATTATAATAAGAAAGATCGATAAAAACGTTACTACCTAGAAGATAGAAGGTTTAACAGTAATAAACAAAAATCAGGATTTTCAAAAGCGAATCATTAAATGCACGTAACATTTAGAAATACAATGTGACGATTAGAAAATTATAATATTAAAATTGCAACACGTTGCTGCCCAACTATCCACCTGCGTTTGCGAATTTGATCTGCAGTCGTTAGATACAGAGACGTTAGATACTGCACTAGTAAAATAATTGTCGCGGCGTCCACTCTTTTTGCCAATAATGCTCTGGTATCTCAATTCCATTCTTTACCGCAACGACAATAGAGACGATTAATCTATCGTTAGGAGACGGTGAATCGGCCCGTAATTACTAAATTTATTCATGCCACATATATATCTACAAATTCAAAATATTATATTCCGTGAGAATTTCACATAAATATTCAATTTAGTATACCCTCTTAATTTATATGTAGCTTACATTATTTTTATTTATTATTTTACAAGTTTATCTGTACTAATAAAAAAAGTAAAACTGGTGGACAAATTAAATTAGTGAATTCATACATAATTTTTTTCTATCCTATTCTATGAAATATACTAATGGACAAGAATTCATGTCTTTTACTCAGCGTTTGTGTAATATAAGTGAGCAGTGCCAACATAGACATTATACTATTGTTAAAATTTGTCTGAGATACGAGATAAAAATTTATTATCTTCTCGCTCACACACAATTCCGCACATCAAGGTCGATGGCCGCTATCAAGTTCATTTGACGTATATATATTTTTTGTAACAGTAACATTTATTTTAATGAATCGTGTTTAATAAATCATGTAAGGTACTCGTGTTGTTTATTTTTAAATTTTTATCAATATTAGACATGTATTTCCCTAGACTCAAGACACAAACAGAGCGAAGCAAAAGCATTGTCAGGAAACCAAAGTATGTGGATAATTTTTTAAATCATCAGGATTTTTGACTTGCGGGGAGAATTTATATTTAATTAAATCCACTACCTTGTTCCGTCGCATAGCGAACGGGCTTGACATGACAGGCTATTTCAAATTATCATTTTGTTTATGACAAGTTATTCATCATACTTTAAGAAACAAGAAACAAGTACTATACGCAATACAACTGCCTTCATAAATCAATTAATAATATTCCTGTTATGATGTTATCCCTGTCCTATCAGTGTACAATCCACAAGTAACCCACAGCAGGACACTTACTATCGTATCAGTTTGGCCACTCCAGAACTTAGACATCGCTGTCAAACTTAACTGAAGGCGTTTTTTCTATCGATGTTCCTGAAGTTGTTTATAAACCCGGATCTTTACTTAACTCCTTATCCAATGTGGACAATGTCTATCAGCCATAATCAGAATTGTAAATAGACATTACTTCAACAGGTCTGGGATGCCCCGTAACCAGTAAGTCACGTTTGATATGAGTGAAGTCTTCAGTGTGATGTCGATGAGGCAGCAACATGGATCCACAGGAACTAGTACCGTTAGAAGGTTTGTAAATACATTCCAACTTCAGATGCCCACTACGGTGTTATAAAGAATAATTATTTTTAGCCTGTTTAGCAATAGTTTTTGTTGACAAAAACAG
>PDGT01000137.1:413826-514844 GCA_003671415.1 Megathymus violae | reverse complement strand
AAATGCAAACCTTGGGGAAGAACAGGTTGGATTCAATGGCTTGTCATGTTGATGAAAATTATTGCAGACTTTGGCCAGCGAACGAATAGACTGGCTACCTGATTGTAAGTATCACGAGGACAGAAATATTCCCGCTTGTTTCCTGGTTGTCATGTCAATTGAAAATATTTCATGGTTAACATTAAGCTTATTAAAAACATTTAAACTTTGATTATTCAACAGCTGCAAACCAGAGGATCAGCCGAGTGAGACCGTCGCAGCAGCTCGGCCAAGTGATCTCCAGGGTCTGTTACCAGGGCCCGATTAGACTCTGCCGACTACTAGCCTTGATGATTTTTCTACCTTGCCTGTTTATTTTCATACCGTTGTATATGAGGTAGGTAAAATGACATTCGAAGGGCTCATATAGGACGATATGGTTTTTGTCGACTGCGTTAAATTACTACGGTCAGTAGTTGAATGGGCGACTGTTAGTAATAAAATTTCTTGAGAGTTTACGTTGAGCTGGAGGCTTTCGAGTAGTATAAAAACTTTCGACACTTTGGTTGGCCACTATAACCTCCAACAATCGGCAGTACCTGTAGTGATCTGTCGACGTCAAGTTCCTTTCCAATATTCTTAGGAGCCCAATGGCTCGGCTCACCGTAACAATAAACTGTGATGTGTGACGTGATGTCATTTGATGTCATCTGGTCTGTGGTCACCGTTGTCTGTGGACGTATGTTGGAAAGAGTGGGTAACCGCTATTCAACTACTTCTGTCCAAAACTGTATCCGTAAAAGTTTTCCCATTTAATTATATTTTAATATAATTATAATTATATAATTATAATTATAACTTAATTATAATTAGCTGTCACTGTGATTTTATACTATTAAAAATTTATCTAAGGTCCAAAATCCATATTCTAAAAATACTTGTGATAAATAGATCATTAATAGAATGACTCACATTGCTAGGTAATTTCTGATTTACTCATCAATATTTTATATATCGATTTGCTAAATTACCCTCTAAGAGAGTGATCGATTTGAAATTCAGTGGTCTGAATCTGAAGGATCAGAATTACAATCCTGCACTAACCAAAATTTAGCAAAGCCTATGTTGTGTTTAAATGGGAAGCGATTTCAGCTCGCATGTTTATGATACACCGAAGTGCTCGACCGAGTTTGATCGTTAATTAAATGGGTTATCACCCATCTCCACTACCTATCGGTGGTGGCATAATTTTGTGAACGATTGTGGGCTTTGGGGGTATGTTAGATCACCGTCCTTAAGATATATCGGAGGCCATTGGGTGGCATAAAATTTCCCAAAGATGGCTTAGCTACTGACACTTAAATCAATGTACCTAAACCAAGCAGAACGGCTCGGTGGAGTCCGCTGCAATTCTCTTTACTTACAAAGATACATCAATACTCAACAGTGGACCTTTGATTATTAAGTCAATGTGCATATCTATATTAATATCATGAAGAGTTAGTGCGAATTTTATGAATTTATATATACATATGCGGAAGGTAACCTCCGGAACCTCAGTACCTTATGAACAAAAGGAAAAAGAATTTTTCAAATAGGTGCCACAGTGCCGGCGATTACACTTCGCATATATATAAACTTACACAAATTGCACTCTGTCTTATATTGTTCGGATAGATTATGTTTTCATTCAGATAGAGTACTTCTTACAGGCTGCGGAGCTATGAATTTCTGATAATATTCTGAAGTTGAGATACAGTCAGCCAATCCGCACAGAGTAAGCGAGGTGGTAGTAGGTATGGGGACAATATCCCCATTTCCCCATTCTTCAAAATAATGCGTTGTTCCAGATACCGTGTGTTCTCTGGACAGATGTATCCTGTGAGCATGACAGACATGCGACTGATTGACTCCAAGATATCACCGCTTTGGTGTCAGGTAGGTGTATAGTTATTTAATATTAAGTACACTGCAGTATTATTTTAACGTGGATGGTATTATTTACAGTAAGCAGACAAATTTTGTGTGCATATCCCATTTGTAAACCTTGGCACATACTTGTATGTATGACAGACACACATATTTTAAAAAACACAAAAAAATCCAATTTATAGCTTTCAAATTTTAGTCCTAAGTCTACATGCCATAAAAGATAAAATTTTTAAGATATAAATATAGATTGATAAAAGGATAGAAGATAATGTTATCATTTTGATCGCTCTAATATAACTTCTGTAGCATTTTTATTGTGTTACTACACGTTAGCCGCAGGAAACTGAGGATTTCTTATTTATATTAAATAAAAGGTTTTACTATATCTTTACAAAAATAGTTGAAATAATTATAAGACATTAGAACAGTATATTAGAATCGTTCTCTGTCTGCGTTTTGCGTCCAGAGCAGGCTCTAAATCAGCTAAATAGATTCTTTGAAAACTGCAAATTGATCATATAAAGTATGAAGTTAAAAATTGCATTCAAATTAATGCCTGCAAAATAATTTACGATACGCCCATCCAAGTTATGAACTTTTCTTATGGTTGTACTACTAAAAAAACTCTCAGCACATCTTACACATCAACATATTATCATGACAATTACGATAAAAGATTTAAGCTCCGTGAATCGCTTGCGGTACTATTATTTCCAAACGTCTTCATCATTTAAATATTTATTATACCATAAAATCATAATAACAAACCGATAGGACCTTAAAGTCAGTAATTTTTATATCACAATTAATTTTAAATTATATACTTCTCCAACAGCGTCAAGTAGTGAAATCCAACACGACATTCAACGCGTTCGTGGTCCCGGGGCCTCCTGAGCTGGATCGAGAGTTAGTCCCGGTGTCGATGACCAGGGAACTGGAGCTTCAGGATGATATGAAGGAATATTGGGGCTTCTATTTGCTCAAGGGTTCCTCAGTCACCGTGTCTGCTTGTGTAAGGTTTGTTTTGAGGACTCGGAATATGACCTTAGTCCTTGGAATTAGCAGTGTTGTGATAATCATCGGTTTACATCAGATGCCAGGTCCTGTACCTATATTCTGGATAGATGCGATAGGTAGATATGGGAAAAATCTTACTGGTGATATAAATTCGGTTAAAAGCAACCTTTAAGGCTGTGTACCGTACCCAGTCTCTTAGTATTCAATAGGACATTAGCGGAATGTGCGCAGGCAATATCCCGACCTGCTTTTTAGCAAAAAGCAGCCTCGCGAGTATCGCGTCGACGCGATTTGCTTCGTCATCAAGCACGCGATAGAATTTAAAAGTTCACGTAATATTTTTATTATGTATTGTTATTTTGATCATTGCAAGAAAGTATGAAATTAAAAAGAATCAATTATTCCAGTTGGCCAGGCGCATCTCTCATCATGATCAAAGGATACAAGCATCTCCAGGGTTGTGCGTACATTGGAGACGACTCGTCTGAGGAGTTGGATGAATTGATAGAAGCTTATAATTTAGGTTTGTTGCCCGAATCCATTTTCCTCTTAAAAGAACAAGAGTTGAAGAAAGAAGACGGAAAAGCAAATAGACCAGGTATTATAATATTCAGCATTATATTAATTTATTCTATAGCTATTCTACAAGGCGGTGTAATTTATTTCTTGCTTTATATAAGTTTAAAAATGGTTTTAAAATATCTGAGATTATGAAGAAGTGGAATCATTGCACCTTTTTGAACAATGCTAATGACTAAAACAATAAACATATTGATATTGCAATATGTTTATTGGGGTTAGTCTGTTTTATCGACCTGTTATATTTTTGCTCGTGCAGGATTTACCTCAATAAACCATTTCCAGCCGATATAAATAGATTAGTTATAAATATCTAACGCGTAAATTTCAGGAACCATGAAGCGTCACAAAGCGGGAGTCAGCTTCCATGATTCGGATCATACGACGAACGCGTCAACAACTTCAGACACCGTCCTAGCTGTTGATGTGACCGATCACGATCCCAAAGTACATGTTTTATTTTTTCCTATACATAGTAAATGAAAAAATGTAGGGTTATTTACCTAATGTGTTATATATGAGGTTTCTTGGATGTGATGTTTGAGCTACAGCAATAAAATGCCTGTTGTAAAAGTGACTAAATATCAATTTTTTATTTTATAAATTTTGTGGTACTAATAAGTAGTCTACGGTCAAAACCTTTTTTTTGACGAATTAAATTTGGTAAAGACAAGTAATATTTTACAGTTTAGCGAGTTTCTTTATGTAAATCTTAAATTTTATTCTATGTATATTAATTAGACGTTAATATATTTTAACTTTTTAAAAATTTCATAGGAACTTCGTGAAATTCTAGAACGCCTACACGCGATACGCCAAGCTGCGAAAGACGAGGCTCTGAAGAACTTCCGAGTTCCCTCACACTTGATACGGGTGCCGGAACTACATCGATATCGAGACACCAATGTTGACAAGGAGGAGAGACGATATCTCTCTTTTAAAGGTTATTTATATATTATTTATAGGTTATTTATATATTCTTATCTCTCTAACAACATTCCACAATCTATATGGATTAACACAATACTCAAGAATAATTACTATGAATAAGATACACACATATACATGACTCATACATACACACACATTAAAACTATGCAACAAACAAATCACAACCGTTTAAAAATTAAAATTACATGACCTTATTATATTTAAGCATATGAAAACTAAATTTATGATAGCCATATGGTCTACCGATATCATATATAACTTTTTATTTGCGTAATCATAAGCTTCCTATGTACTAATTTTTATCAATCCCTCCAAAGTGTTTTTGAGTTATAGAAGGATAAACAAAAATTCAGACAAAAATTTAGAAAACGGTATAATTTGGGACAGTGAGGCAGAAAAATACTATTTATCACAACATAAGACGACAAGAATTAAATGTATAGACAGAACCTGCAGATTTGTACAGTAGTCTAGGTATGATTTTAATTTAATTATTGGCAGGGTATTATTGGCTAACGTTAATATAATATATAAGACCTTTTGTAAATTGTTGAAATCCAGCAATAAATGCATTGAATTAAATGATTTCACGTATCTCAACGAAAAAAATTTGTATTTAGGTTAGGTTTTGCTCCTTAAGTTATATTTGTGTTTCCAGACAAACCGCGATTTGACATAAAAAATACTGTTGTGTCAGGATATACTGGTTCGAAAAACGTTGTTTCGGAGACACGATTACACTTCATCACTAGTAAAACACGCATTCGCACTTGTTAATCGCAGATATTTCGTATCGTAGGGAGAACTATCCGGTTTTGTATTCGAGATCCGAATGATCCGCGGGCGGTCCTGCCCGGAATTTATACAGGTTTCCGGAACATTCTACGCTTTTCACGTCAATACGCGTCGCTTAAAGAACTTTAAAAATGAAAGAGTGGACGCGATATTCGCTCTTTTCCATAAGGGATAAGGTCGGGGGTCGCTTAAGATGCTTGAGGTAGTTCTTCGTTCGTTGTTTTCACTGAACCTTAGCGAACCTACGTAAAATTAAATTTTTTATAACTATTTATTACAGCCTTCTTCTATGTCGTACAGGGCGATCTCGTAAACTTTTGTGGTAACTGCATTGTTGCCAACGAATTGTGACCTACTGGTATCTTAAAATATTGTGAGAGTGCACTGTATCATATTATCCGAATATATTTATTTAATTTAATTCAATGGTTTGTATCTAAAATCTTTTTCGAAAACATTAATTTAAAAAAAATATATCGCCGAGTGAATCTCGATCTCCCAGCGGCCATTGTTAAATAGTAATGTACACAACTTTGATAAATACTTTAATCAAAGCACAGAACATAAGCAATGCAATGGTCTAAACTAGATTTTGTCAAACTTATAATTTTACAAAGATATTTAAATACGATATTATACAAATATCGATAAATTATAAAATAACTGGCACCACTATATTATTAATACATAACACAATAAATTTATCATAATTATAATATATGGTTTACTTATTACTTACGAGGAATAGCTTACAATTTATTTGCTTCATATAAATATAAGTCATAGTGACTCAATAATAAGAACAAAACAACTCTTGTATTTTAAACAAAATATTCGAGGAGACCTGACAAAGTACGAATAGACATTGCCCTGATAGTAGGACACTTATTAAAATAAATATTGATTCTGATATTAAATGAAAACTTCACTCAAACAATGTTATCAATAAAACAATATTATTTCAGATATAGATGGAAACAATAGTTCACAAAACTTGAACGATTCAACTGCGATAAAAAGATTCAAACAAAGTATCTTTCCTAGAAAGAAATATACACATGTTGCTAAGGAAACTATTAGAAACGATAATCTTAACAACAGCAAAGCCTTAGATAAAAGACTCATGGATGATAAACTGGAGAAAAGAACGGAAAGTTTTAGGATGGCACATGCAAAAACGAATGATAATGTCACATATAATAAGACAAAGGTAAGCCTGCGAGTATAAGATGGTTCTTCGTATTTTTAATGTATATTAAGTATGAGCTATTCTATTGCTTTACAGACAGAAGCCTGCGGTAAAGTTAGTTATGGGTTTGCCCATAACGATTCATCACTCGAGATTTTTTGTAACTAGTCAATAAACAAGCAAACGAGCCATTTGCTAGTAAGTGGTCACGGCCGCTCTTAAATTTCAGTAACACGCAAAGTCATCACCGTAGTGTTGCCGACCGAAAAGGAGTCGGGGCCACGTATTATACTTATGAAACATTTGAGTCAATCTTAGAAGGAGGGTGGTAGCTACTCAGCCGGGAAAGATACCTTACCGACATGCAAGTACTATCGGAATTAATCAGTCGGCTCAGAACCCAGCGACCTCTAACAATAGTGATGAATGGTCCAGTCTTGATTTTTTAATATGAAGTACCGAAGTATTGTTTTCAGGAACCATTTCAACCATTAGTTTAATTAGTTGGTAGTTAAAGCATAAAAGTGACTTAATGACCAAGTGTTTTGTATGGTTATTTTTTTTTATGTTTTATATGTATATTTTGTAAATAATTCCGCAGAAAATATTAATATTTTCATTCTATATAATATTATTATTGTCATGTAAATAATAAGAACAAGTAATAAAGTGTTTTATTACTTTTGAAATACATATATTGTGTTAGATTACGAGTTAGTAAAGAGAAAGTTCTGCGACGAATCGCGACAAACATTGTCATAAATTCCACAGAATGGAATATTACAACATTTAACCACACAGTTATCGTTGTGAGTTATTATGATAGTAACGCATTATTCAGAATACAATATATTCGATATTAAACCGTATCGGAATTAAATAGGTTATCGATAATGTTGAAAGGCGTTTAAACTATTGTGAAAATATTAGCTAATCGGAAAACAAATTTGTCTGCAACTTCATTAAATTGAACTATATAAAAAAAATTATGTTGTTGATAATAATAATAAGTTTTGCAATTTGTGCGAAGCCTGGCATCTTAACTCAGCCACTCAGTCAGTCGAAGCTTGTGATAAAGAACATCCGGCCTTTCTCAGATTTGAATGATTATACATTTAACAGGAGATAAAGTAGTGTGACTAACAACACTAGACAAATAGTCTAATGAAGCCTGCATGCACTGTTCGGCTGTCCGTCGGTTTAACCTCTTTATAATCTTTATAGCGTTATTAGTAGTCGGTTGAAATTTGGACAAGAAAGATATTGAGGTATGTATTTTATCTGGTTCGTCGATCTGTCGAATAAAGGTTGTAGATTGTGAAACTAGATGGCGTTGTACAACACTTGAACGTTCGGAAGACTCAGTGAGGCGTTAGCAATATATTTCGTTAATTTCACACCTATATTTTGCTTTTACGTTACGTGTGAGGATTTTTTATTTTATACCTACGAAAGTGAGTTGACTAGATATTATCTTATCTCAATGTAAATTATTGTATTGTTGGATTGTTTAGTTATTTCGCTGTCATTCATTATGTTTATATATTGGTTACGATGTTTTCATTTTATTAAGGTCGTTGTTAAATTATTTATGAGTGGATAAATTGGGTTCGGTTTCAAATCTCTATTTAATGTTGAATTAACTAAACTTTTATGTGTATTTTTTATTATTATTCAGGAGTGCTCCTAGAGAGCTAAATACTTTTTAGATGTTATGTAAAAAAGTAAAAAATATCTTTTCCTGTATTTTGTAATAAAAAATCTGGTTATATAATATTAATTTAATTACTGGTTATATATATAATTAATTGTTTAAAATTTCAAATTGTTATTTTATGTATTCTGAACGATTAATAAGTGATATAAAGTATGTCTTATATTTGGAATCTATCGTTTAATCCAAACAAATATCATTTGCTTGTACAACTGATTAGGTAATCGCGCCAGATCTGTTCAAGGTCACTGGGTACTGTGCCGCTCGATTTAATCTCCACAGTACTTAGTTACTGTTCTAGAATGAACCTTGAAATGTTATCCTATCATAGGATACTAATTGTCAGATACAGACATAAAAAGAAATGTAAGGTATAGGGTACTAGACCCTAGTGTGTAAACATTTTAAAGTAAATGTCACTGTTACTTACTTAATAACTCGGAAATTGACCTACTGTTTAGGTTTTCCTCGGCAGTAAAATTATTTAGTAGTAACTTAAATATTTACTTGAGTCGTGTATCCGTGTATAATACTTTAGCATGAATTTATTTAGTTATTAAACACAACACAACCAAAATGATAATTTTACACAGTGTATTTTCTATGTTTGTATTGTTGGCTAAATATAGCAATAAAAGGTCAAGGTAATATTGTCAGGTTATTATATATTAGGTTATATAGTATATTAGGTTACTGAACGATCAGAAAATACTCTCTTACTCGTTTTAAACCGATTGACCAAATTTTTCTTTTTCAGGCATTAAAATCGGAAGACACTAGTTCAAAGGAAGTATTTGAAGATGTTCTAAAACAGCTTCAACGTTTGGGTGAGAGAGGAAAGAGGGTGCTAGTGAGGCTACACGAAAGCATGGGGTTGAAATATACTAGTCAGGTGAGTACTGAATTTAATACCTTAAGTCTCACTGCTACCTTTGTGGATCAGATACATGGAAAGTCAGTTAAATTTTTTTGTTTAATGTAATATTATCAGTATTACTAACATTAAAAATCTTCCCATTACAGCTACTAAACAAAACAGACACTGGATCGGGTTCAGAAGAAAATTTAGACAGGCTAAAAAAAATACTGGTTGAAGCCATAGACGAAGAGAAAACTAGACCGGAAAGACAACGTAAGTAAATGACTAGCAGTAAATGTTACGAATATAATGTTAAAGATTTTCAGTTAAGGAACTGTGACTAAATTCTTTGGGAATAGATACTGAAGAAAAATTATTTCAAAACATTCTTAATCCGATGTACAAGCCATAACGTTAAAAGTCTTGAATTCTGAAGTGGTAACTCTTTCATTCGATAATTTTGATTCTATTCAAAACATGCTAAGATTTTTGCAGAAAAACGACGAGATGCTAGAGAAGAAGCTAGAAGCAGAAGAGACGTTATGCTTGGCCAGATCAATTTACAAAAAGAGTTGAACGAAGACGACGAAGCACGAGATTTTGCTGCTGAAGAAGTAAGTTGGAATAATAATTCAGGAGAATGAAATCGAATTTCACGAGTACAGAGACGCAGCATATGCTACAGTCATTGCTGAAGAAATAGCGGACATGACATTTTTATTAGTCTTAGTGCAATCAACGGAAGATTAATCGTGCAGTTTCACCGGACCGAACTTACATCGATCAAACTAAGGGTGCAATCATTGGGTAGAAAAATATAGATCACGGAAAGATCTGTTGATCTTTTCCATTCTTTTAACAGATACGGTTTAACAGTACCAGTTTAATTTGATTTCAGGGCTTAGACCCTGACGGCTATGCAGAACATCACAACCAGGTGAACGAAACTGACGCGTTCGACATGTCAAACTCTGAGTTTTGGTCGTCTTTCTCTAGTTCTGAAGAAGCCCTCTTGGAATGTGAGGGCTTGATTCTCAACCTGCCCCTCACTCCTCACAGTTCTTGTTCGAGCAATGCTTCCGAAGAGGAAACGAGGAAGGCTGCGAGGGCCAATGCTCTTACATATAGGTTAGTGATTTCGGGTACTTAGCTAAAGTAAATGTAGTTGCTTGTCAAGATAAAAACTTATTTGTCACAGAAAATTACCATTTTATTTTTAATTGCTTTCAGAGCCACTTATTTTAAACTTTTTTTTCATGATTACGTAGCAATAAATACAAACCACTTTCAATTTAAAATAGAATTAGAATGTTTGTTAATTATTTGTATGATAGATTTTGCCAATAGAAATATTTTTACTACTTTTAGGGTTCCAGCAAATGGCTACTATTTCTTCGTTTTTAACTCTGAGAATGAGGTTCAAACTAATTTCATTAAGGCACGATTTGACCTGCAAAAAACAAAATACGACGTCGCAAAGACCGCTTTAAGGGAATGCAAGAATAGTACAGATAGATGCGACTTGTTGCTTGATATGTTTTCGAGTCAAAAGGTATGAACATTAAACATGACAACCCAAAATTGTCTCATTGCTGGGAATAGTCTCCTCTCATAATGAGAGCGTTGAGCTCATAGTTCATCACGCTGGTCAAGTGTGGGGCGATAGGTTTTACACACCTTTGACAATGTTATAATGCACCATGAGGTATGCAGGTGTTTTCACGATCTTTTCCTTTACCGAAACAATAACTGCGAGCAGGACCAACGTTCAAACATTAGGCTATCGCAATGAGCATTCATATTTTTTGAACAGCTGACAAACGAGCAGACGTGCCTTCTGATGTGGTCATTGCTATCTATCTATAGACTTCCGTTACATCAAAAACATCATCACATGTTGCCGGCAACAAGGAAACGGGAAACTCACTTGTTAACGGATTCTCCGCGACTGTAAAAAAATACATATTTTAAATTAATTTTAGAAGGTGGTAGCTAGCCAGTTAAACAATCGTGCAAGCAACGTATAACTGTTTTATATACAACGTAAAGGACTTGGACTTAGCGGTAGTGCCGTCTGTTGGTCAGCAGAATGCGCCGTGAGCAGAGAAAGTTGAATTGGAGTGCTGGCCGGTAAATGGAGGATTTAACGCTCTTATAATAAAAAAATTGCTTTGGCTTTAGTACCGGCTAGAAAGATTACCTACATAAAAAAATTAGTAACACGAACAATTGTATTATTTTTATACTTTTTGGGTTCCATATATAAGTGTATCAAAAATTTACAAAAAATATTTGTCCGTTTATAATGTCTGATTTTTTTCAAAATTACTGGACATACAATATTGAAATATTGTACTTATAAAGGAGATGAACCAACGACATACGTATACCGTAAATAGATTAGTTAGACATAGAGAAAATACATGAACATTTACTTTTTTTTATTTACACACTCATTTTTTATTTACCCCTGAACTAGAATTCCCTGTATTGCGGGTTACATGGACATACACAAATTTGACATCACAAACACCCTTGACCTAAGAACAAACATTTACCTGTCACATAAATATCTACCCCGGCCGGGATCGAACCCCAGACTTTCCGCTCGCCAGGCAGTCACTACCAATTGTGCTATGGGGTCGTTAAACACGGGTTTGTTGACTAACGAGCTAAAATATTGAATAATATATGTGACAGAAAAACTTATACGAAAGTGCAATTCTAAAATTATACCAAAACGGAAAAGAACCTTTGATATATATATATATATATATACAATTCTTCCCTTCCATGCAAGTCACCTTTGTCCTTGAACGGTTCCTTAATTTGTTTCATAATTAATGTTTAATTTATTAAATTTTACAGGTTGTCCTGGAAGTGCCTCTACGAAACAATGACTCTCTGTGGAATGAACAATTCATCATAATATCAGAATGTGAGCCAAGAACTTCTATTTATCTTGCCTGTGTGGTTGCCGTGCCTATATTTATCTTAATATTCTCATTCCAATGAATTTACGTAAAGAAGTATGAGAAGACGTCAGGATGGAATACGAGTTACCGATTGGAAAGTGTGAGGATAACTTGGAATAGTATTAATTTGATTATGTCAGTAAAGTTGTTTGTAGATAAACAGTGATATTATTATAAATAAGATTAATAGCTTGTTTGTTATATATTTTTTGTTAACAATTAATTAGGATAATTACTTGTATAATTAATAAATAAATTGACTTGGTTGATGTACCTAGATAATCGAATATAGTGTTGTAGAGAATTCTATTTTAATATTTTATAACGTTGAATACAAGTGTCGAGCCTTGTGTTGAGTTTTAAATATATATTTATGTTTAACTGAAATGATTAGTACCAGTTGCTTATACAACTTTGTTTCAAAATAATTTCAGTTTTAATAGAGTTAAAATGTTTAAACTTCTGAACATTTCCCTAAGGAAAAGATGGTAACTGTTAATTACATTTTGCGGTGGTAATCATTTATTAATTGTTGTTAGATAACAAGCATTAATCAAGTCTAGTAGGTTTAAATTGTTTTTACAGCAATCTAGCTCATGTAGAGAGATAAAGAAGAATTTGTATATCGAGATCCTAATAATATAAATTAACTGTAAAATGTTTGAGTAATGTGATCGTTGAATATTATTCATTGAGCGACTAATTAATTGTAGGACGATTTTTTAGGACTATTTTTAAAGACATTAACAATTGTCACAGAAAAAAAGTACAAAAGATACCGCCTAACTTTGAAGACCTGTAATTATTATATAAGAGAGTGACCTTGTAAGTAGACGAAATGTCTTTAGTTCATCAGAAAAAGATCTATATTTATTGTATTGTGAACGAAAAGTGCCTCATTCACCTTCAAATGATGATCCTTTAACCCGTAACCTCAGACGCCCAGTGACGTCCTTTTCGTCATTAATACCATAGACATACATTTTATTTTAAACAATTTAAATAGATTAAATGTCATCTGGCACGGAGAGACATGTTCAATTGTACGTTTTTGTTAGTAGGTTATAAATGTAATATAATTATGGATAGTAAATTTCAATTATAATAATAATATATAACAATAATTTGAGGCTGTTTTTGTGATACTAGTCATAAAGTGAGATATTGTCAACAAAGACTTTGAGATTAGCGAATAAACATATAAAAACATTTTATTTCTTATTTTTTTATAATATCAATAAAGAGATGGATCTGAATAAATACCTGCAAATAATATCACATTAGTTTTTTTATCTGCGATTAGATAAGCAAATGGTTGATTAAAATACATTTTGATAGATTCTTCACGAGTCACCAACAGATCTGGACCAACATTTCCTGAAACACCAGTCTCCGTTACTTCTACATCAGCTTTATTTAACATCATGGATACATGAACTTTGTAGTCGCTTATCTTTCTTAAATCAGCGACATGTGGAATAAAAATTCTCTGGACACCCATGTCGTATAAAAGTTCGGGAATATTATCAATATCTGTAGTCACTTTAAACCTTGGTAATTTAACGTCGACCAATCTCAGTTTATTAAGTCTCAATAGTTTTAATGTTGTTAGCAGTCTTATCCTTTTCATTGACCAAAATAAATCGGCGGCAGAACTGTTGTTTGGTAGAAAGAGAAGCATCGTAAGCCTGTCATTGAACGGTAATTCGAGTGTTTGAGCTGCAACAGCCTTCACGTAAGTAGTCTTGAAGTAGCCAATTTGATTCATCATATTCACACGACCTGTCGATGCCTTTTCGTAGGAATAAAATGGTTCCGTCTTTGTATACACCGGGTTGAAAGGGTTTCTCCAGTTAGCTTTAATACATGTCGCATCAATCATTATTAAAACAGATCTAATAAAATCATGCGATTCTAGCAGCTCGGTGATTGTGCCGTTTGTATCGATTTTGATAATACCGTTCACCTTGGCTGCTGATTCTGTAATAGTCCTAAAATTTTCTTGTAAAACTCGAGTAGCATTTAACTGTTCAACGTTTCTTATAAACGAATGCTTTACATTTAGTAATTTATCAATGGCTATAATACTGCTGTGTTTCATGGTAACACGCGAATCTTTATCGAGGGAGTTAAATAATTCTTTGACTAATTTTCTTAAGCACGTCAACCTGTAATAGCTGGTAATCTTTAAAATCTCTTTAAGAGTAATTCCTCTAGCTCCATCTGCTAAACTGATTAATTGAAGCCAGGTTGAAATCGGTGAGAAAACGAAATGTCCATCGGTCTCTTGTGAAATCCTGTCTAAAAGTCTAACTGAAAAGTCATACGTTGGGTATTGTACATGTCGTGAAACTGTTTTTTTATCGCAATAAGGTCGATATCCAAACACTGAAATGCACATCAACAACACTAATAATTTTAACATCTTGATAACAAAAGACTGCGCTGGAAATTACAAACGATTATCCGCTTAAATGACTTATATCGCACTGGCTGACTAAAGATAATACTACAAATACACTCTACAGATGTTAAACATTATTATCTATTCAACTTTTATGTTGAACACGACGATAAACTAGGTTCAGTGTATATTTTATTGGCTTTGATTCAAAGAACTTAAAAGGTTTAACTACGGTAAGATGAATTTGATATTTAATAGTATGTAAATACAGTATATTTTACATGTATCTAGAATACCGTTGGATATGAACCTGCAAAGTGTATGACTCATTAAAAAACACAAGTAAGAAGTGGTAAAAAACTGTGCCTTAGTAAAAAACTCTTGGTACGAAATTCTATTGTGATTTGATTGGAACCGCTCAACCTGCCGGCTTTTTGAATGTCACGAGTAAAATTAGATATAAGGCAAAGTATAATTAGAAGAAATATTTCATACGAGACGCATATACTAAGAGGAATGTAAAAACTTTATCTGACGCAGAAGTGCCTTCGACACAAATAATTCATGGTAGTGCACCTGGCATGCGGAGCAGGGCAGCGCAACCTACCTTTTTTCGAACCGTTTCTTTATATATTTAAAATCCTCGTTTGGAGCTTAGCTAAAGTGCTATTTTTTTTTGATAAATTTTAGTTTTCAGACTTATAAATCAAATTAAGTTTTATTTGTCTAGCTTTTATTTTTTAGATGTTTTTGCATCTAAAATACGCAGATTTTTTTATTGACCGACTCACCTACTAGGATAGGGATAATAGGTATGTTAAAAACAAATTAAATCTCATCAAAAACATTTCATGTTAAATTAGTTGCCAAGACTCACAAGCTAATAACACTTCAATGTTAAAAAGTTATCAGACCCCACGAAGAGTCAAAGCCTCTTTCTTACCTCTACAAGCTCTGACTTTACAAGCTTAAACTCTACAAACTATACATCTTGGTCAACAAGAATGGCATGGTTGATTCGCGGCCATCGCACACACTTCCATGAACTTATTGTATTGACCAAAATCGACATCTTGGTCATCTCGTAGATCTTTGTTTTTTTTGAGCTTAGGGTTGTAGAATTAGGCCTTGTAGAATTAGAGGTTTGGATCTGAATGAATGATAATTTTTTAACAGTGAAAGCTTGGGAGTTATTCACCTTAGAGTTGATCGCAAATATAACCAAGTATGTGCAAAGGGTTGCAGATTTACGTTCTTCAATGGGTATTCGTTTGATAATACAATACAATTTTTGAAGTTCTTCTCTCAACTATTTTTATTGTATAATTTACAATTGAGACCAAAACTAATTTAGTGAATAATTAATTTATACAACCAATAAATTGACTATTTATAATAACACTAATATTATTGGTATGAAGTTCTTAATACAGGAAGGAAAAGATGATAGTGATACCACAAAAAAAAAATAGCATTTAAATATTTTTATTCAAACAGTGTTCGGCTTTGAAAACATAGCGGAAAATAATATCGTATTAGTGATTCTATCTAATATGACTAAGATAAACGGCCGATTGAAGGAAATATCAATGGAGTCTTTATAAAGAACGACAGCTTCTGGAACAATACTTGCCGATACACCTCTTTCAGTAACTTCAATATTATACTTATTCGCCATCAGTGCCACGTATACTCTGTATTTGCTTATATTTTTAAATTCAGCTGAGAGTGGAGAAAAAGCTTTTTCGATGCCCATATCATGTAATAATTCTGGTACATTGTCAATTTCTGTAGTGAGGTTGAATTTTGGCATTTTTAAATTGATCAACTTTGTTCCATTAGATCGCAATGATCTCAGTATGGACGCCATTCTGATATTTTCCATTTTGAAAAATATATTTTCAGCTGTTCCCTTATTTGGTAATAGTAATATCAATGATGCTCTATCGTTGAATGGCAATTCAACTGCTTGAGCATCGATTTCCGGTATATTATTAAAATGAAAGTTACCAGTTTGGTACATCATATTAACATTTCCTATTGGTACCTTTTCGTATGAATAAAACGTTTCAGGTTGAGTATATGCAGGATTAAATGGATTTTTCCAGTTAACTTTCATACTAGCTACATCACTCATTAAAAAAACTTTCATTTCAAAGTCATCATCGTACAGCAGGTCAGTATTTACTTTATTTATATCATCTTTAACACTTGTTTTTCCAGCATGAATTCTATTGAAGTCATTTTGCAGAACTGTGGCTGACTTTAAATTTTCAACATTACGCACAAACGATTCATTAACGTCCAGAAATTTATCAATAATAAAAATATTTCGATGGTTTATCGTTTTACTTAAATTTGTATCCAGAGAATTAAATATTCGTCGGACGATTTTTCGGGAACATATCATGTTTTGCTTCGTTACGTTTAAAATTTCTTTTAATGTTTCACCGTCGGCCCCGTCCGCTAATGCCATCAACTGAAGCCAGGTTGAAATCGGTGAGAAAACAAAATGTCCTTCGGTCTCTTGTGCGACCCTGTCCAAAAGTCTAACTGAGAAGTCGTATGTTGATATTTTTAAGTATTTTAACAGTGACCTCTGATTACATTTCTGTCCGTATCCAATCATTAAAATGCACAAAAATACGAAGAATAATTTAAACATGTTGGTGTAAATCAACTGTCTGTTATATATTTTAAACGGTTATTAGTTTCTTATCTCCCGCACGTGAGCCGGGTGAATTCACTAATAAACTTATGACAATACTTGAATATGTTTGATGGATTCAGTTTTATATTATCATAAATTGAGGTCATAATTTTATCGGTTTCACTTCAAGGACATTCCATAACTTCCCCCCAGACTAGATAAAGTGGACTTTGGTAGTAAAGTAATAAAGTTCTTTTTAATATACACTAGTGGCAGTCAGACTGTCATTCATGCGACATAGGATGTAGGTAATACAGCGTACTATCAGCACCAGATAGGAAAACAACCATTAGAAACTCATGGCTCATTTTAATAAGGTTGCCAATTAACAACATCGAAAGTGACAATGGGGGCATGGTCATAATTCCACATTAAAATTCACTAGTATACATTTTTCCAATTTTTTCATAATTTTCATTACTGAGTGGACGTTAAAATTAACTCAATGAGGTAGATATTGTATTGTAGTTCTTTGTGGTGTCCTACCTACTAGATACAAAAAAACAGAATTGAAAGTGTTCAAAAAAAACTTCTACGTAGCCTAACATACCGCTTCGAAACACCAAACACATTAAAATCTTACACAGATAAAATAAGACACTTTAATCTTGACCAACTGTGCATGTGCCGATCCGTCTCAGATTTGGTATTTTTACACAAATTGACAAATGGTGAATAGATTGTCCGTCCCTATTGGGTAGATTTCAATATCATGTTCCTTCGAGAGTACCGAGAGAACAGTGCAAATTATTTGAAACCTCAATATGTAAGACAAATCTTGGTCGGTCCTCACCGGTTGTCCGTACATCCCGACTGTATAACGATTGTATTAAACAAAACCCGCATCTTGACATTCATTTTGACACCGTACTTAACTTTTTGACAAAACTTTAAAAAATGAACTTATCATCTTTGTAATGATTAACAAATTAAAAAATATATATTATTCTAATAGTATATTACAGCTTATAATTATAATGGCAGTTTATACATATATTCGAATTTTGAATGACATTTAAGATAATTATTATTATTTAGTTTTGATTTATATTTCAATTTTAGTTCACTTAACTCCAATTTATTTTATTTATGCACATTAAATCTAAATTATTATTGTTAATGTTAAATAGTTTTGTAACTTTAATTTCAAATTTTAAACTGCATCCTTGAGCATGGCGCGGTTGCTTGTGATTGTAAGAACAGTTAAGTAGCATCTACAACGCCGCAATTTATTCTAGACTTAAACACTGTATCATATGTTGGTGATCCAATAAATAAATAAATATTCGTTTAATAATGAATTTCCTTCCGACCACTAAAGTAATATTGTATTTTGTTTTCGGTACCTAAAATGATTGTATAACTTCAGTTTCGTTACACTTACTACCAGCATTACTAAGACTTCAGCAGAAAAATCTTCAAATTTTGTCGATTATAGTTATTTAATTAACAATTATATTATGATGTCGTAGTCGGTAATGATCATGCCTAGAGCGAAGTTCCTCGAGTTCAGGTCACAGTTCGTGTGAAGATTAATACCAAACTAGCTGCCCCTCGAGCAAGTTATAAGTGATTCCAGTCCTTTGTAGTGCTTAAAATGAATGATGCCGCAAACCGCGTCGTCCAAACAGGTGGTTCTTCATTACATAACGATGGATACTCACCGTACGTCAGGTGGTGTGCGACTCAGAGTCAAGGATGGATAGAGCACTTTACATCCCATTATTATTAAACTTACTTACTTCAAGGCCGTAAATGTCGCGTGGCCGAGCAGAATAGAATCGAAAATGAAAAAAAAATAATAACAGTAGTAGAAAAAATACTAATAATATAAAAAGTTTTGATCGGATATAAATAACAAATTGTATATTTATTTATTTTTCAATAAACTGTTTTTCGTTACAATGTTATTATCAAATAATTGATTAAATATCAATACGTATGAGACATGACCCGGTGCGCGCTATCATATTTATCACGCCTAATGCTAAAGGCGTGATGTCAGTACAGATACAAGGTTTTTCCTATGACTGTGTATCTATTTTCCATAATTTATCGTAATTGGGTTTAAATTGAAAAGGGTTTTAACATTCATAATAGTGCCTACTGGATGTATTTTTACGTACGATATGTGTTTTGTTTTGTTTTCTGTCACAGTCTGGATTACTATCGAATGTGTTCAGTTGTTCTTAATATTGAATAACACGAGGAATGGAATAAAATGAATGAATGCATCGGTGATGTATTTGGTGGTACTGACCAGGGACGTTATGGAGCTCCATAACCGTAACTGAAACTACCGGAGATCCGAAATAACAATATATCCGAAACCGTGACCGAATCCGATAAAAAAGTTCGAATAGCAGTCGACTCCAAATAAAATACGTTCTGACAGATTTCCTCCGACCGAACCGACCGAGTGTATCGGACACTAGCCGCATCGCTCTCATTTTAGACAGATTTTATTAGAAATTTTTAGACTATTGTTTTGTTCTATGATTATACTAATATAATACTAGTATAATAACTAGAGATAAAGTCAAATTGTTATCTTGTAATACTTGTAATTGTAATACATTATATATTTTTTTCAAGTCGTAAATCATCTAATATCGGCAACCGAAATTATTTGAAACAATCGGATAATCCTAAGTAATTTCATATCCGTAACCGTAACCGAAACCTATAATTTATATCCATATATCCGTATCCATATCCAGATCCGAAATTTCATATCCATAACATCGCTAGTACTGACATACATAGATAGATTGCGGTGTTGAGTCCGCTGGCCCGTTCGGCGACTATTCTCAACAAAATTCCGAATAATTGTTGGCGTCATTTGCGCTTAAAGACTGATCTTGAAAAGGCTTGCCGACACTAAACTTCACGATTATAGGAGGTTGCAGGTTTATTATAGGAATAGGTTATAGGAGGATGGTGAAACGAGTCAGGGTAAGTATTCATATGTACCGAGTACCATCCAGATTTCCGGTTGGAGATATTTATTTCTCAAACGGTCATTATATTGTTTGCTGTTATGAGAAAATAAACAACATAAACATGAAATCTGTTGCCTTAAGCCAACATTTATTTGGCAGGGGGTTACTGCTGATTAGGTTTAATTGTCTTTTGAATCGGTGTATGGTTCTTACATCTTTAACTTCGTTTGGTAAATTGTTATAAAACTGTGCATATTCAATCATAATATTACTTTTTCTGTACGGCTCTCGTGGTGGTACCTACCTGTACTATTTGATATTCGATAACGGGAACTGGCTACATTGCCGTGAGGCACTTTCCACAGATGACTGTTGAACTGAGGTGGGCTTGGACTCAACGAATCATCCTATATATATACATAATTATATTATACATACAGCATTATTTAATGTCAACTACTTTTAGAAATTAAATAATTTACGCCCTACTAATTTAATTAAAACATGAATGCGTAAGATATTTTTTTTAATAACAAACTCAACCAAGATTATCTCGCTAACTCGGTGATATTCCCCGGGGGTTATCGGTGAGCTGTAAATAAATGTGGGGTCGACAGCCATTAAATATATTATTGACAAATAGCATTCGTGTGAACTGTATTGATTTTAACCATCCAGTTAAATCCTGGATTCCTTGTAAAAGACTACCCAGGTACAGTCATGACTTTCATTTTGAGAGTCAACTGATTTTTTGTAACGTTCTTCGGTTGCAGTTCAGTAACCAACCACGGCAACAACGTGTCGGTTGTCTTTCTATTTAATGATGGTAAATTACTATACACCAGCAACAAATATACAGCAAGTTACACAAAAGATGGTCTAATCGCTAAAGAGAGGATAAGATATTGATCTTCCAGACAATATAAGTGTAGTTGCGAATGTATATGGGCCACTGTGACCACATTGCTTCGTTTACAACCATTATATTTTATGTATTACAGGATATTCTTATATAATACGGATACTACGGTTAGGGGGAAGCGATGATGAGAGTTTTAACAGTGGCAAATATAGTTTGACAATTCGTAAGGGCTATTAAATTAAGAAAAATATCAAATTATCTTTGTCGGTTCTTCATTATATATTGTTATGTTAATAAAGGAAATCGAGAAGACGGTCCACCTGATGGTAAGTGGTGACTGCAGTCCATGGACACGAGAACATCGACGGCGACACCGATTCATCATCGGCCGATGTGAAGCATTTACCCCATTTTTTAATTCTTAGAACTCTAACACATTAAACATTTTCACCGTCGAATTTATACGGAAAATAGTCGCTGTTCAGGTACAAAACTAAACGCCGGTTACCATATCATTGTAATTTAGCTAGGTCAGAAAACAAAACCCGAAGGGGTTCACCAAATTAGATTGACTTAGGGTGGACCTGCTTACTACTCGTAAGTGAGTGAGTGAGTGAGTGACCGCTAGTGGCTCACGAGCATTTCTTCAGAGGGCACGTGAAGCCGTCACTCCTACTTGTTATATTTCGGTTAGAAGTCTAACTAGAACTAAGAATACTTAATTTGGACTCTACCCTGCTACATTCCGCACTGGACCAACGTGGCTGAACCTTCCGATGTTCCTCGGTAACGAAGAGAGCTCGTGCCTTCCAGTACACCGATAAAGTTTAAATAAACAAAACCTTTGCAAAATCCCTATTCTCATGGAAGAATGGAAAGTGACTGTCAACGGAACCAAGTTATTAAGAACAGATTAAAAATTTCACGGAAATTATGTTTTATCTGTTGCGAAGAACAAGCAGAAAAGTTTTCGGCAGTTTAAATTGATCGAGGTATTCTTTGTTGATAATCTCCATGAATAAAACGCGTTTTTTGTTTTTGTAATCATAATCGAATACTCTGCGTCAGTCATTAATCGACAAATGATTTGTACATAATAATAAGTTCAAACAATTCGTCATTAAATTGTTAGACAAAAGCGGTATTTGTTTGATGATAATAAAAAAAATATTTTACGAATCCATTCTCATTAAAAAATCGATATATTCCGCTTATCTTGATAATCCGAGCAAATGAATCGCCTACTTTGAGTCATATATTAATATAAATGAATGTATGCATGTTTGTCTTGTATGCGTTCCTAAATCATTTATCGGATTGTTCTCCTTTGTCCCAGTCAACTTTTGGTGTAGGTGAGAAAATTTTGGCAGGTGGAAATAATAAAAATGATGAATATAAATAAAAACCCCACATGCATTATTATTATAAAGAGAGAGTGCGAATTTTCTGAGCTTTTATGTTTCTGCAGCCGGAACCACGGTATAATTAATTGTTTAAATCGGATGAAGTCGGGACGGGCCGCTAGTAACAAATAAAAATGGCAATTTCAAATTACCCTCACTCGTTTTGTAGTTATACTTTTCATCTCAATTACTGCTACTGTACTACTATACTGTAGTAATTACCTTGTTCAGGATGTTATGAGACTCATTAATAATATTGACAAATTGACACTCCCAAATGGTTGCTTGTCGTATGAATCCATAATTAAATAGATATAATAATACTTATTAATATTCACAGTGTAATGCAATGTGCAGTACCAGTATAGCTACAGCACACAATTATAGCGTATGCCCAGTTATCTGTGCTCAATAATTTAATATGTAATAGTATGTATGTGTTTCCTTTGCTCATTACAAATCTTAATTTAGTAATAATCTTGTAATAAATTAATGTCAAGTAATCGAGTCCTAATCTCGGCAGTGAAAACATTGGCGTGTCTGATTAAGCATGTTTACATCACCATAACCTTTAACAGATTGCCAAAATGCACCAAAGCTTCAATGAAAGTTTCATAAAACAGTAAAATTCAATGTACACCATTTTCATATTACTTCACACAAAAATTTAAAACTAAAATAAACTGAATTTTTATATTGGTTATACAGTTTAATGTGTTTTATTGTGAATTAGCATAAATAACTGTACATTTTGCACTTGCGTTAAAATTCAATTTGTCAAACACTCCATGAGCTCAAATAATAAAATTCATATCAAACCACCCTTGCTGCGCACAATGTGTCTTCAGATTGCAAGCGTTTTTGCGTTATAAACGCTACGTGATATCAAACATACGGTAACTATAATCGTATAACTCTGTTCATAAACATTAAATGTTCCTCTAGTATATGGTTTACATATATTTTATTATTATTTATACTGTCCTTATGTTTTGTGATTTTCTATTAATTTTGTATAAGCACATTATTTACATTTATATTTTGTACATAATATAAAATAACTTATATTCATTATGAATTGTATTGTTATTTGGATTTTCATTGTAATCGATATAAGGATTAAATGTCATTGGTAATTTACCCTACTTTAAAATAAAATACAATTGTTGCTAAGTCAATATTTCCTGGATGAATTCTTGATATGATCTGAATAATTTTGAAATTTGTAATTTTTTCCATTAAAAATCTGTTTTTATTGCGCCAATCAAGTAGTACAATATATTGTAAAATGTGAATCTAAATTTTGTCAACAAAATTATGACCGCTTACTATCGAGTGGTCCGTCTGCTCGTTTGTTAGCTATCTACATAAAAAAAAACAATAGTTAAGTGTAGAAAAAGTCTCAAGCGACAAATTTTACGGTTCGTTTACCGGCTGGGGTAGATAAATGGGTTAATTATGTTTCAAATATGTATGTCGTAGCCACTGGCGAAACTTTATTTATTTATTTATTTATTAAAGGCATACCAACTAAGTACATAAGTTAGGTTTATACATAAGATAGTTCACAACACAAGCAATCACATTTTTATGCACTTAAATTAAAAGTATGCACAACATTTTTACAAGAACACTCTAATCAGATAAAAGTTACAAATTAATACAAGTATGGAACTTAGACATCTCCATTTAATAGAAAAATGAATCTAGTGAATTGCTTTTCGTACGTACAGCCTTTAATCGAACCCTATTCTAAAGGTCTTAGAGGCAAGCGTGCATAGCGGTGATAAGGGAAGTAAATACGGGCCGTTATGAGCCGAAAAGCAATTTAGGGTTGCCACCAGTCAAGGGATGATAGTCAACAGGCCAATGGGAATAGAGGGTGGGAATTGCGAACGAGTGATAAGTAATTTATAAGTCAAAACTAAGCTTGATCAGTAAAATAATATTACATGATTTTTAGCTCAGTTGTTAGTAATTTTTCGTTTCCGAGTGAAGGAGCTGGGATTTCAGGTTCACGTTTATAAGATATATATTTTCTTGCTTGATTATGACGTCTCATTTGTGTATGGCAACCGTAACTCAAAAAATGTTTACTTGTTTTTTTATGTGAGACTAAAAAACTACGCTTTGGGCGATATCTACACTATACTAATAATATTTATTTTATTAATCATCAAAACCAAACTTAAATAGCAATGATCAGTGCCAGTTCAAGGGTAAATCAGTGCTCTGTGAGAGACTGTCGGTCATGACTCACAAGCGACCGTTGCCCCACCCACAAGTTTGCACTGTCAGATTGTTGTTATCGCACAGTTTAATAACAGTATTTATCTATACTGTAATAATAAAACAAAAAACTATACAAGTAATGTAAAAATATAAAAAAGCCTTATAAAAAAAGAAGAATTTTATTAAAAACAAAAATTCAATCAATACTTCCGATTGCAGAAATTAAAGTTCAGTGGCAACTGGCGTAGTGATTGAGCCGACGTGAATACACTTTGATTATTTAAGCAATGTTCGTCACGATGTATGTGGCAATTCAGTGTTTGAGGTTAAACCAGCATTCCGTGTTCATGGTGTAACCTGCTAGAATGGACGAGCTATTGCGACAGATTAATTTTGATGGAGATGTTTGCTTGGTGTTAGGGCTTCGCGTCAGGATTATATTCTTGGTATTATTATTAATTCATGAATATTATTATTGGTATTATTGTCTCATGGTGAAGCCTACCTGGCTAGCTACCACCCCCTTGCTTGAGTCAGCCGCCAAGAGACTTGTGTTCCGGCTGGGGGTTTGAGAGCCAGTACGTTCTTTCTTACCTTCTTCTCATTTCCTGGCCGATAACGCATCAGTCATTGTCAGCCTTTGGTCTTGCTGATGTCCATGGGCGACGGTGACCACTTAGAATCAGGTGGCTCTTCTGTTTGTTTGTCGGTTATTAACATTAAAAAAATCGCTGGTCTTTGGAACATCTTGTTCGATCCTGAAGATCCCACCATCAGAAGAGAAGATACCGCCCTGATATCCACCAGCATGCAGGAAGCCCATTTTGTTTTTGGCCGAAAAGGGCTCGATGATGCCTTTATTCTTAAGGATGTCCAAGGGTGGTAGTGACTATTTATTAGCAGGTCGCCAATCTATTAGTTTATCAGTTACCGACTGATACAAAAAAAAATCAAATAACGGTACCAATTTACTTAAATTTGTTCATGTACTTTATGTGCGATAATTTTGGTACCAAAGGCACTTGATCAAATTGAATGTTTTATTTTACAGTTCGTCAAATTAAAAACGTGTTCAAAAAGGATACACTGGACATAGTAGGTAACTTAAAGAGCAAACAGGCCACAATTTAAATGAATAGAAAGGTAATTAAGGTAAACTCATCGTCACTGGCAAAGTCGATGGCAAGAGGCCATGAGGATGCAATCATATGCGCTGGTCTGAATAAATCCGCACCACCCTCAACATGTACGTTGCGGAGAGCCGGAAAAGATGGAGGAACATCATTAGGAAGAGAATCATCTCATGGTTGAGGTCACGACCCCCAGCATTGGAGAAACAATGCAAGAAGGAAAAGGAGAAAGGTTATTACAAACACCACTTTATTTCCTTTACAAAATAACTATAAAAACATTAATTTGCTTCACAACTCAGTCTTTAGTGTTTTCGCATGATAACTTCTAAACGCCCGGACAGCTTTGAACACATCTTCAGCAAAGACCTTGGGCAGTTCGAAGGCGAGGAAATGCCCTCCATCATCCAGCACCGTGGTTCCCAGGATATTGGTATATTTGATCTTCAGAACAGTGGGAGACTGGTAGAAGAGTTCATTCTTCGCTTGAAGGAACCAGGCTGGTACAGCTGACGGGTACCTTGATAAAGATGAATTTCGTGATGTTTTTGAAACAAGAAAATATTTATATGTTATTAATAAACTACGTTGTGACTCCGTTGCTGTAATATTAATATTAAGTCAAAAGACATTAAAATTTTCGTGTGATACATTTTCACGTGTCGTATATGCCTCAACACACAATGAAGCATTAGACCTGGAAATGATAAGATTAAATTAAATTTTCATACCATAAAAAGGACAATTTAAGGTTGAACATCTACCTGTCATAATCGAGCGCTCGGTTCTCATTGGTCATGCTTTCAGCATACAGCCTCATAGAAGTGGTGATAGATTTGCTGCTCCAGTACATCATCAGATTATCGATTAGTTGAACCTTGCTGAAAGAGGAAAGGCCTCCATCGGGAAGTTTCCGGTTATCGAAGCGGGTCCACGAGGAAAACTTTTCCAAAATGTAAGATAACAATCCAGCGGGAGAGTCATTAAGACTTACACCTGAAATAGGCATAAATTTGTTTTGAATGTTGTTAGATTAAGTAAAATTATTATCAGTAAAGTATGTATGTCACGTTCATATCCTTTTTTTATGTACGCCTGCTTCGTATTTCTCCGTGACATGGGATTGACTGGTAGAGTATGCCGATAGGCATTAAGTTCGCCTTTGTAAATAAACTATTATCTTATTAGTCTATTTATTTGTAAAAAATAACTTGTGTATAGAAAAAATTACCTTACGGGCTTATAATACTTGTCGGCAATACCAGTAGTTTTAGTAGCATTGTCGAACATAGCGTGGGCGTATATTCGCTTAACACTTTTAATGAATTGTTAACAAACACTTCACACCAGGCAAACGAAACAAGTAACAGTTCCCAGTGCGGAGGAACCGACCACTTCGACCGCAGAATGTAAACTGAGGCTTCATCCACGTCAATCCACTAGCCAGGCTCTGTTGTAGCACGATGTTAGCCGAGTATCGACGTCATCGCGGCGGTGCTGCCATCACTCAAATATCGTGCTAAGTTTCGTTTCACGTCTATACTAATGACCATCTCCGACATATTTACCTTAATTCTAATTTAATCTTTCCTACTCGAGGTGTGCCTTGCTGAACAACGAATGCGGGAATCTCGTGTGGTGACAAATGTTGGAAGGTACCGGCCTTCTGTTGCTCATTTTAATCTTGATGGCACTCATGTTTAATGATAATGTTCTTTGTCTACCCAGCAATCTTTATGCCATATTTATAGAAACGGCAGAAAAACTTATTTAACCTGCTTCAGTTCCAGTGTCGGAAATTCAGTAAAGTGGGTTTCGTTTATTTCATGCCCGACAACGTGCTGCCGTTATTACTACAGATGTTCACACAAGTTTATCAGCTTTGGATTTAAAAGGCAGCTGTGGCGTTTACAAAACCAGTGAATTACAACTTACCGATAGTATCAGGCTTGGTCGCTTGTAAGTGGAAGTAACCAAATTCCTCCATG
Source organism: Megathymus violae (assembly GCA_003671415.1). Taxonomy (NCBI): domain Eukaryota; kingdom Metazoa; phylum Arthropoda; class Insecta; order Lepidoptera; family Hesperiidae; genus Megathymus; species Megathymus violae. The sequence continues at coordinate 487,183 of PDGT01000137.1, read as the reverse complement.
AATAAGGAGAATTTTTCTGACAGAGGGTACATGCGGTCAGCTAAATGAGGCTCCACTATCAAGGAAGGTATGAATGCGCCGATAATTGTTCTAATAAAAGTGCATCCGTTCTGCAATTAGACATGTTTGAATATAGTGATAATATTCTGCTGCGTCCAGCAGGAATACGTGCCAAGGGATCTTCTGCTAATACTGGCTTACTGAAGCTTAAGCTTAAGTTCGTCAACGCATTCGTCGTAAACGACTCTTGTGATAAAGAATACCAGTAGGTCTGTAACTAATCAGATGAACTTCAATAAACTACGACGTCAGTAACCCAGTATGTTGTTATGAACATGTAGTATGGTAATTATTGACACACTCATCTATCATCGAATGTTAAAGTTATTGTTTTGTTATTCAGTTTTATTGCTCTCCTGATTATCCTTTAACCTTTTAATGCATATTATGGTTCAAACTCCTTAGAAAGGTCCTCGAATGGCGCCCACGTCTCGGAAAAAGGAGCATAGGACGCCCCCCGACCAGGTGGACTGACGACCTGAAGAAGACAGCGGGCATCCGCTGGATTCAGAAGGCACAGGACCGGTCAAAGTGGCGCAAGTTAGGGGAGGCCTATGTCCAGCAGTGGACCTCCAAAGGCTGATGGATGGATGGATGGATGGTTCAAACTGATAATGCGTTGTTGGAAAGTGATGACTTAACCTTAACGTGAGGAAAGTTACAAAGTTACATCGAATTAAAAAACAGGTTTAGTATAACGTAACCGAATTACTTAAACGGTGTGGTTGTAGTGTTGGACAGCTAGTTATAAATCTAGTTTCCCACTTCCTCATTGGACGACAACGTATTGGTGATGTCTTTGGAGTAACAGATGTCCGCAAGCGGCTGTCGCCACCTCCTATTATAATAGCATAGTGAAACCGTATGCGGTTTCACTGTTTGTTCTTTGTCAGTATTGACAAAAAAATAATTTGATCCCTCTGGAAAGCACAAAGAGATCTGCGTGATTCTTAACCGGTTTCTTATTTGATAAACGTTCTCGCGAAACGTTTTGTTAATGTTTGAGGATTGTCAATGACGACATTACAATTAAAAACGAAAAAAAAACTGCACAGCTTGCACTCGACAATCTCAACATTAAAAAAAAATTGAAGAACTTCAACAGATCTAAAGTAATTACCTGAACATACGGCATATTGCTGTGATGGCCTAGGATCTCATCGGGAAAGACAGTGGACATGATAGATGCGATAACAGCACCCCAATCACCACCTTGAATGTAAAATTTCTTGTAACCCAGTCTATTCATTAGATTTCTCAAAACTACTGCGACTTGAGCAGGACCGAGCCCTGGTCGTACAGCAGGCTGAAAGGAGAATTTGATTCAAATTTATAACAATCACAGTCCAAAGAGAACTTGAATACCATATAACTCTGGATGACTCTGTTACAAAGTTGGTGGTGGCTCTACTTGCCGAATGAAAGTACGAGAGGTCAGAATATCGAAATGGGAAAATCCTTATATAAATATTTTAGGTTTCTATACTTCATCGTTGATGTTAGTGCCACTTTCTATTTAACCTGATATATTTTTTTGTTTTTAAATTGAATTTATTTATCTTTTGAGAAATTATTGCAACATTTTTATGATATTCGATAACAAACATTTCTTATTTTGCATTTGGCAAAATTAAAGTTTTACCAAAGTTTATATTTTGTGACCATTAATATTCATCCTTGAACAACAGAACATAATGACTTGCTTTATATTATACAAGTGGGCCGTACTGACTTCGTTCGAGTTCAACAATTAATTATTATACCTACACATATATATGATATATCCCTTCGTCCAACGGTAATAATGTACGTTTGAAACGGTAAAAGAATTTTTCAAATAGGCGCCATGGTTCCAGAGATTACCTTCCGCATATACACAAACTGACAAAATTCACACTCTCTTTTTATAATAATAACATATATCGTCCATCATCATCTCATTCATCAGAAGCATTCTTCAACCGCCTTCAGATATGACTGTAATAATCGATCGAGTTAGGCTACTTATATAAATTTACTTCACATCGCAGTCACAATCTAGACTGCATATTTTGCTATTCCCAAACAAAAAAGTGGTCTTTAATCACGTACATCAGAAAAACCATAACCAGGCAGACTAGGCACGATAACCTCGAAGGCAAAGTCGAATCCTTTTGCCTGCTGCGTCAGCAGTGGGATCGCATCATAAAATTCCCTCACCGACCCAGGCCAGCCGTGCATCAGGAGCAATGGAACCACATTTACACCGGCTGGAACCTGAAATAGAAGAATAGTGAAAAAAAATAGACATATATTACAAAAGTTTTTTTTTAATTGCTAGAAGTCATAATTTAAGTAGCCCAAGAAGAAATTATGAAACATGTAGAATTATGTGAAACAAAGATAATTTCAAAGATCATACAAAATTGATGATTAACATAATAAGATTACGCCAGTTTGTTACCCTACATGTCATCAGGCGTGACCGTTCCAGCTTCAGGGCGATATTTAATGTGCCTCTTACAAGACGGTGATCGCTTCCGATTTTGAACCTGCTGATCATCACAGAGACATCATTAAATATCTGCTGTTTGTCTGCTAGAATGAAGTCTATCTCGCTTTTTGTGGAACCATCGGGACTTATCCAAGTCCACTTGCGTTGTGGCTTCTTTCTGAAGAAGGAGTTCATCATGAAGAGATCTTCCTTCTCCAAAAAGTTTGCCAGCGAGTGTCCTCGGTGGTTCCGTTGTCCAATTCCGTCGGGACCCACTTTCATCTCGGTGCCACTTTGCGTGCCCAGTCTCGCGTTGAAGTCCCCCATCACAACATTGAAATGAGCTTTAGAGGTATGCATGGCTCTGCTTATATCCTCATACATAACCTCAACCTCATCGTCGGGATGTGTCGAAGTTGGCGCAAATACCTGTACAAGCTTCAACGAATACCGTTTGGATATTCTGAGTGTAAGGTATGCTACCCTTGCCGACACGCTCCCAACTTGCACAATGTTGTTGACGAGGGATCTGTGAACGAGAAACCCGACACCACCTTGAGACAGGTATTCGCCCTCCCGGTGATAGAACAAGTTTCCGGATTTGAGTATTGTCGTGTCCTCCCCTGTTCTTCGGACTTCAGATAAACCCACAATACTGAAGTTTAACATGTCTATTTCTTCTTCCAGCTCTTGTACCTTGTCGTTGGGCCTCAGTGTCCTGGTGTTATATGTTGCCAGGTGCAGAAGTGATCGTTCGGAATGGCAGCCCGATCTCTGCCGGCGATTCTTAGCACCCCCTGCCCCGCCGTTACCATAGTTGCTACCGTAACTAGGAATAGCGGGGCTGCCGGGGATTGGGGACCGAGGCTTATTTGTGAGTTGCATGCGGGGGTTTGATTGATAAGCATTTTTCAATGATCTTCTGTTGCATCTTCTTTAGTGTTTGTAACACTCGTGCATTCTTTTGCCCGGCGTTTCAAAGTTGACTTTGTTTGAGTTGTTTGAGTTCCTTAGCTTTATCGATAATCAGATAGTGATATGTTCTATAGCTTGCTGGCCGGTTAGTACTGCAAGGTATACTGGTAATTCCTGATCCATTTTTAAAATCGTAATTTGATAGACTTACCTTAGGCTTTACCCTGATGAAGTGAATATCCAGACCTTGAATATTGGTCTTGTATTGAGGGAACTGATTGAGAAACTTTTCTCGCTCACTGAAAGGATATTCCTCAGCCCAATATTTCACCCATGCATTGAGCTGGTTGCTATTGAACCCGTATTGGAAGCCAATTCCATTCAATGGAGGAACAGTGGGACGATAATTCTTGAGACGAGTTCTGAGATCGACGACCATCTGAAATTGTTTAAAAATAACGTCGTGTTTTACGTATCATTTATTTAAATAATTAAAAGATTAATAAACGCGAACAATGGGTAAGAAAATTGATAGTTTTATTGCGACTGTGGGCTCGTCAAGAAATAAAGTAATTCATTCCAACATAGTAATTTTAGTTTATACAACTTGCCTCTTCACTAAACTTGACCTGGAACGGACGTATGCTGGTGTCCCGTCGTGCTTTGGCTTCGTTTGGTCCCCACCACTCGTCTAGATCCGGTGATGGGAGCGGGCCGGAGTTTAACAGACAATATACAACCCATGCTATGTACCCCGCTATTCCCAGCAACGCACTGGTTAGCAGCAATTTCGTCATCTGGAAAGTGAAGTTAAAGGTTTTAATAACGCAAATTTTAACCATAACTTTTAAAAGAAAAGCAAATATGATAACATTGTGACAAATTGAAACGATAAACCATACCTCTATAGAATATGACAATAAAAGTAAATTAATACCTATTTCCAAATTAACAGAACATTGAGTCACTTTTTACTTTTGGCATCTCTGTATTTTGATTATAAGATTATTATCATCGCCTTATTAACTTACATAGCGCGGTGCCGTTCTGCGCAAAAATAATGAATTTTAAATAAACTATACATTGATTCTTAAGTATTATTTTCTTAGTTACTCTTCTTGATTTAGCATAGTTTGTTTAATTATTAACCATCCATTGACTTTACTGGACCATTTTTTTGAGGTCTCAATTTTGGCTATAGTCTACCTCAAAACGGGCCTCTAGAATCAGTTCGAAATATGTGATTAAGTTTTACCAACCCATTCTTATTTATGAGTCACCAGTGTTGTCAGACCCAGAATGTTCAATGTGGTACAGAATGTTAAAATGATTGAGATTTAAGGGTCGAAAATCGGGACAGTAATAAAACATTAATTATGAATTAACTACAACATACCGAAAAAACAGAATCGTTATAATATTATACTTTTATGTTGTTTAATTTTTTTTAACTATCATTATTCTTTATTTTAACGATGTCTCCTTGATATACCAAAAGAAATATACACGTTTCTCTTTCCTTCTTTCAAAATATTAATTAAATATATTACGGTTGGTAAAACGTCTAAGTTCCTTAAAAATGAATTATCGACTCTTTCTACGTCGAAAATATTGGCATGATGTTATTTTTGCCGCGTGTCTGTGTATAAATTAAGAAGAAATAATACATACAGCTCGGTTTAAAATCCATTCGCACAAGTACATTAATGATAATGTAAGTACTAAGCATAAGTATGGCACAGGAACATTAAATTAATGTCCCAATAAAGCAGATCGGGACGTGTCCGCAAACGCCGAAAAACAGGTTATCCCCCGTACCACCTGGCAACACTGTCTGCCGGTGACCTTTACTCACCTACGATTGTCATCATTACGATCAAATAGCGAGTACAGCCGTCTCTATCGCACTAAATGACCTTGAGGCCACAGAATGGGGTCCGGCAGAAGTACTCATTGGCTAAAATGTTCTCTGTCCACCGGACCCTTCCTTGTACCACGAAATAGGCAAAATATTGTATCGATTGATATAATACCTCAATCCATAACTAATTAATTATGTGAGTCACTTCACACTATTAACCAGTTTCTGTATGTTTAATCGCGTTAATCTCTGCTGCGACTGCTGAAACTGTTACATGGATCTTCATTCGAATTCCACCAGCAGATAGAGGGATTCATGAAGAAGTTAGAGATGGAATAGAGTTGAAATATTCATGAAACGGCTAATGCGATTAGTATTTGTAAATTATTTAGCGAGGCCAGGCGACGGTGGGCGTTTAACTGTCTAGTGGTACAGTGAAGTAACGTTTATGATATTTATTATTTCTGACAGAATGATACATTGTATAATCTTGTATTATAGATAGGTAATTTACGCATGAAACAGCCTCAAAAGTGATAAGCAACAGAAAAATTTATTGTTAATGGGGTAGGCTCCACACTTCTGAAAGTATACCTGGGTCAGCTTTAACCTGATGGTTATCTTACATGATCGTGCAGACCGGCTAGCTGCAGGCCTCTTAGTAAAAATCAATTTTTACCTGCTTTATCGTGTTTCAGTTCCAGTGCTGGAGAGTCAGCAAACAAGTTATTGTTGATCACGAGTGGTGACCACAAATTGTCATATTGTTACCCGTCCAATCATAAATTTATTACCATACAATAAGGTTGCCCTTACGTGGTGCTCTAAAATAATTGAATATCATCCATATATCCAACGTTAACGTGCTAAATTGTGGCACGCAACCCGGCTTGTACATGTTTCAAATAAAAATATTTTATAAATATCAAGTATATTACATAGTGTTATGTAATTATCAATTTGTAAACACAACACTGACGCAGAATAGCACCTTTGATCATTTAGGGGACAAAGTCAGAAAGATCGGCAAACATTTTATCAATTTCGATATAAGAATTCATGCAAGCGGAAGCTCGCATAAGGAATATAAGAATATATTCCTTATCAAGTAATAATAAATTTGAATATTACAGAAATACTTGAATTACATTGGTCGCCATAGACGGGTACCTTTACAAAAACTAAATTTTGAACAGATTATATAAATTATCTACCCATGAAATCACCGAATGTATGTACGTAGTAAAAAGCATATTACCTTGTTTTTAAGTCTTTAGTCACACACGTTACAAGTTACGGTTATTATTAAGATACCGGATCAGTGACGGTTTCTACGGTAACACGTGAAACGACCACCTTCGACCAACACTGCTATGTCACTGCTTCTTTATGTAATATGCTTATCGTTAGTTGAATAACAACAAAGATAAAGGTATGGCCCGAGTCATGCACATCATACATTAACATTTTTGTTTAGGACACGAGTGGATTCGTAGTCATAATGAATTTTATGTGTACGAGTTTTTTTATGTCAATCGTCAACGAATGAGCAAACCGGTCATCTGATGGGAGGTGGTCACCGCTGCTAATTTATGTTCGTAATATCAAAGAAATCACCGACGCGTTAACGACCAATATGTGACCGAGGGAACTGTTTAAGAAATGGGTGGTACAGAGCCCGGCGGTCTCCAATAGAAGGGAACAATTGCCATAGATTCGCACTTCTTCTTCTCTTCTTCGTTTTAATTCATTGTTCAGCATGGTGTACCGCGAGCAGAAAAGGATACCACCTTGAAATCATGAACCAAAAATGCGCAAAAGATTTAATTATAGTATTTTTTTTATTAGGAACAAAAACCCATTGATATATTATTTTAAGGACCTTGAATAAAAGATTATATATGTATAGAGGGAGAGGGACTCTTTTGTTTAATAGCGGTACTGCAGGCATCACGCCCGAACAGTACTCTGCGAACTTGGGTCAGGACCGGCTCCCAACCAAAAGGGAGCTCCAGTTAGAGGACTCAACGTGCATGTTTACTTCGAGTTCGAGCTGCAACCTTCTGGCACCAAAACGTTCATTCGTCCATTCAATTCAAACGGGCATTCGTTCAGGACGAACTTGACTGTCTCCTCGGTGTTTGGGGAGTATATGCATTTAATTATATCATGTTAAATACAAATAAGGAGCCAGAACTTCAAAAATGAGTAGAATTTGTACATATGTACACCAAGTAAGCATATGTAAAGATTAGGACATTAGATTGCAAAAAGCGTTTATATTTTATTACAATGTATTACGGACAATTGGAATAATTTGCCTGTATCGGTGTTCCCGTCCGATTACAGCGTGGACGACTTTGAGTCAAGAGTGAAATAATTTTTGCTAAGTCGGGACGGTAATCTGGAATAAATTATTAATAAATAAACGTTCACACACACATACTCTTACACTAGGTTTCTCTGTGTTGCTGGCGGTATGGACGTACACAAATATGACATCATAAACACCAAAGATGCGAGAAGACACATTTATCTGCCACATAAATTGTTGGGCAAGCAGGGTACCAACTAAGGTACGGGGTCGTCCCTGTTGACATAATAATCTGTAACGCGAAGGAAAACTAATCACTGTAGGCACTAAAATTAAGGACGAATGTTACTATTCAGCGATCTAATATATGCTTACCTTAAATACTCGTAGTTTATGTTGGAATTATTGACCGAAGACCTTTTTATCTATTGGATTTTTTAAGCGAAGTGTTCAAAAAGGAATGTAAAGTAAGTAAAAGTTGTAGGTAACGCATATTATGGTATAAATTAATGTATATTATGGTATAGATTAATATATAAATGCGACCGACCGAAATAACAATGTCGCAAACGATTCCGCGCAAGTTAAAACTTGTTGTGTAATGCCATTATGGTATTTTAAAATATGTACTAAGGCGTTTCTTCTCCTAAATGTTAAAGCTCCCTGTTGTATGGTACTAACGAATTTCTACAATCTAAATATTTTTGGTAACACCTATGTTCGGGACAGTGTAATTGCAGTTCTAAACCGACAGGCACTTCAACTTAGACCGTTTTAGTACCCGCGCATTTTTATTACGAAAAATGAGGGGCTAGCCAACGCTTGCTAGGACGTGGAATGTTCTCGGATCGGTCGCGATAGTTTTGCTGGATTTTGGTTGTTGCGTGCCGTCACGAGTAATATTACGTGAAATAAAGTTATTTATGAGTTTTCGGGGTGCATGTATTGTCGAAGGTTACTGGCTGCAGCGACTACCCTGGTACTGCATCTTCAACTTGCTGTGTGCGTTGAACCGGAGGTCACGCGACGGAACACTTTAAGTACCATACCCCTGACTCTTTTCATATTCCTTTGTTTAAGATAATTTCATTTTTGATTCCACCTTTGGGGAACCCCATGTCCCTAACCTACATTGACTGACTAGTGACCTCAGTATACAACTAGGCTGCAATGCCCAGGTGAGTCGTTGTCGTATTCTTATCGGCCGATTGGAGACTCGTTTTACAGTTTGTGTCGTGGGGCCCACCGATACCCCTGTTGTACGATACAACCTATAAACATTTTAATTAATAGCATCTTATGATAGTAATTTAACATGTATTTATAGCTTGTGGTAGCCTAGAAACGTAAAGGTCATGCTCCCGCAAGGGATCTCGTCCGAGATGTAGAATCAAGTTATCGCATCTCTAAATGTTCCAAAATATGTGTGTTTTCAGAATTAATATCATCATTATAATTACCTCGCATCGATGAATAGAAATATGTGAATTTAATAAACTATTAGCTGTTGTTATTATAGAACTTTCTTACTTTCAGTCCTCCTTCTTATAGTCTTGTTTGAATCTCTTCTGCATACTAGTAACGACATCTGTACTACCAGTAGGTGCAATAAACTAGAAAGAAAGTTCATATCGTAAGGCGAATTTCATGGACTAGAACACAGTTGTTTTTCATAGCCTCGCTAGATGGCGGTGTCCGCTTTTTATACTTTGATATGTTAAATTGACAATTTTGATACGAATAATTATGATAAAAAACAATTTTAACAAATCTTCAAAAGAATTCGGTAAGATGAAATAATAAAAGATAAAAAATGTATCTATTCTTTATTTAGGCAATTCAGCATTACATAGAATGTTCTACAGGTAATAATAGTTCAGTTTCTCAGAATTAGAAGAAAATATAGATGGATACTTAAGTTTAGTAACGTTCTGCTAGATTTATTGTCTCATTTTACTGTCATATAATTAATTTTATTATAAAATCTAATAATAAGTCAAGATGAGGCAATGGTTTACGTTTTAATTTGGTACCATTTCTAATTCTTTACTGCTTTAAAACTAAGTTTATCTGCAGATAAAATTGAAATAATTTGATTGAATATCACAAATATTTAACTTTTAAATTATAAATCAAAGCAAACTATATCACAGTTTAAAATTAATTCTGTGATTACTTAATTAAAAGTTATATAATATTTAAATTTCTAGGTAATTTAATAAAAATCATCGATACTGAAATTAAAACATAAACCATGTATGGAGGTACTTCTCAACATTAAAATCCAACTTAAAATTCGTTGCTAGACTCAGATGATCATCTATATAATATGTATAAGGATATTTTTAAATTCTTTGTACAATCTAAAGTCTTTCAAGAAAACACTAAGCTAATTAAAGCTTCTATCTTAATTACATCTAGTTACTTGGTTAGTTTTCTTTATAACCTAATTTTGTAAGCACAGACAAAGATAATCAAAGATAAAGTACTCATTTTGCACTTTGGCGCTTTCAAATTTCTTAGTTTTTATTATTGGCGCCATCTAGTACGAAGAATTCGTAAATAATATTATTTTATTTTTTATGTTGATTATGCACATAACATGTTTTATACTATATAATAATACATTTCCTAGCCCGTACTTTTTTATAGCATAATTTATAATCATTGCATTTGTAAAACATACCCATTCAAATCCTTTAAAATCAACATTGTTAAAGTTTTCAGCAATATGAAATGCCTCTGAAACACATTTTTTTTTATAAGAGATAAAATAAATAAATATATATATCTTAGTACAAAAAAGAAACAATACGTTTCAACTATAACGAATATTTGTTAGCAAAGATTATAACTTCGTTACTTCAATTGCATATTTTTAAATATAGATATTTTTGTAACTACACAGTTATAAAATATTAAATTTTTTCACAACACACACATAAGACAAGACATAATTTCGTTCGTCCTCCTGCTACACCGGTTAATAAAACTAACGATATTTAAAACACAAATAAAGTATGAACATTTTTGATATTCCTATTCAATATTAAAGCAATATACATGATACAGTTAAATCTTAATTTTAATGATTAAACAATATTTAACTAAATAACCAATAATGTTGCCATATTGAAAATATTGCAAACAACATAGTTTATATGCTTATTGTCAGCCATCTTCATAATTTACTCATTATAAAGCAAGTTGAATAACAAATAATAGTTTCATTACCAAATCTTGTATTCTTAAAATATTTAAATATGATGATTATGAAATATAGCAAATAATCAAACTTTACTAATGAATTGTTTTCTAAATACAAATAAATATTGTTCTGGGATATTTTGAAATACACAAAATATACTCAGATCGCATATGAATCAAGCGAAACACAAACTCCTTCCTTATATTTACGCGCTACTTTTAAAGATTGTAATATATTCTCCATTGTTATAAAAATCTAGAAAATGTATAAATTCACAACCTATTAATTTGTCTAAGTTATTATTATCTGTGGAGTTGCGTGAATTTAATTTTGGTACAATTATTATATATATATATAAGGCTTATTTCTAAAAGCGAAACCTAATGCTATAAACGTTAGCTAAAATCCAGGGTTTTAGGCCTTCTAGATGTATAATATTAATAAGTAACATCGTGGTTACAAAGACTGATTACAAAGATTCCGACTGGGGCGAAACCATAGCGTTATGTACAACAATTATATTTTCAGCTTGCTATGCATGGAGCCCGATGTTCACCACGATTCCAGACACGAAGCAGTCTGCGCAAGCTAGTACAATGCGGGTGATAAAGTCTTGGTTGTCTGCATATTAAAATCGGCAACAGCTGCAGTCCTCTGGTTAGTGTTACTTATAGCTACTTCCAACAAAAACAACTTGCGAATCAAACTGAATTTGATACAACTCATTCAGTTTTATCGTTGAATGTACTGTAATCGGTCTGAATATTTTTTGGAAGTAACCTACCAGATTTTTGACATCATGCTTGCTAAAATGCTCATTTTTGCCATTTACTAGCAGTGGACCTGCCGGTGCTCGTCAAAGTTTAACCCCACAGAAAGGCTTGTCGAGCATATGGCAGTGCAACAAACATTTCATGCAATAATAACATGTATTTTATGTATTCAAATCAAAACGTTAAGATCTCCCACGCCGATTAAATTTTTCACTACGTCGTAACAAGTAAACTAACGTACACACACATTCACAAACACACAAATATATAATATAAATTTATATTTAGTAGGCTCAAGTGGCAGGCATAAGCTAATCAAGGCGTTGCTCTATTTTGGACATTTGCGTATTATATTTCAAACGATTACATTATTTAGCGATCGCCATTTATCATAGCGTATTTTAATGATCCCATGATGCATTCATAAATACTTTTCTCTTTTAATTTTTGGTATATCTTAAACTCTATTTGCATAATTTTTGAAAATTTCGGCAAGTTTTGCAGACGAGCATCTGTAGGTTGAATAAATATCACTTAGGTAATCGTTTTAAATAATTTTCACATTAACAAATATCCCTACGTTTGCTAACATTAACTATTCATTATCGATTTACACGTCGACCACACAATATTGTAAGTGGGCAGTCGTTTTATTCATAATTATCCATGATAACAGAACGCATGTTTCAGAAACAAATTTTTACGTAGGCACGCGTAGAATTAATTAGGCACATATTGTGCGATAATATGCCCGAACTATGTTTAAATATGTTAAAAACATAAGATACTTCAAATAGATCTAACAATTTATCAATATTGCAGGTCGGTATCCACTCACTTCGATATATACATTGTGGCCGCATCAATCAAGCCAATTAGCCAAAACAAATTAGCACTGATATAAATATCGGCTACAAACTTACACAAAGTCGCTAACAAATTAAAAATTGATCCCCTAAATCGTTCCGTAGGCTACTTACGACGTGATAAACGCCAAAAACTTTATTTATCTAAATATTTATTAAGTGTCTTTTAAATTTTGTCATCGAGAAAAAAAAATTGATACATTTGTAAATGGCAACACATACTACGACGAATTCAAAACAGAGTACGGAGAGCACTCTAAAATGTTAAGGTATGTTATAAATGTCCTTTAGCAAATAGCACGGAACTCTCGTACCCCGTTTTGAATTTCCACCTTAAGTATCGTCCCATGTAGAGAACTTAGGAAATTGAGAACTTTGTCCTCTAAGCAGTAAATATATTTCAGCGGCGCTACTAAGTTCAATGTTTTTTTTTAAATATTATGATAATTAGCTACAGGCATCGGTAATCTTTAGTTCAAATAGGTGTAGAAAAAAATTATGATTAATAGGTATAAAATATTTCATTCATATTTTTTGTACAAATCCTTAGGACATAGTAATTGAGCTATGTATGTACATATTTATTCATAATTTTATTACAACAAAGAACCTAATATCACTACAGTGTGCAATAGTAATTTATCTTTTAATTGTGTTCACACGTAAAGTCAATACGATAATCGGTGCATTTATTAATGATTATTAAATAAGTCGCATCTTTATTGTCATTATCCTTATTTCAAAAATGCAGGTTTCGTTATAAAATTACAGTTTTTTACGCTGCTAATTCAATGTTACCAGACAAAAGTGTGTATTTCAAACATGAAATTCGTATAATTTTTAGATTCTTATCGTCTTACCCTACTCACTATGAGTATTTTATAGTTATTATTGTCTTAAAGTTATTGTCATATTACTCGTAGTAAGAAAGCTCATCATATATGTACAAATAGTCCCATATAGTTTTGATTGGGTCATTTAGTGTTAAAAGTTTTTAATGATAAAACAATTTTAACATTTTTAACATTAATTAGACAAACATTTTAACAAAGTATTAATCAACAAATTATGATACTTATGTTGTTATAATACATATTTTTAGTTTTATCCAATGTCAATAAACGAGATAGAATTAGCTAAAAAAAAACGGTCACACACTTATAACCATTGACTAGAACTCCCTGCGGTATGGGCGACTTGGACAAACATAAATGTGACCTAGACGTCCACGACACGAAAACTAACATTTATCTGTCACATTCATACCTCCCTCGGCCGGGAATCGCACCTGGGACCACTCGCTCTACAGGCGCCAAATGGAGGTCAGGGTTATAACAATTACATAGTTGAAAGAAAATCTTGTTAAAGTAAAGGCAATATAATATAAATAATACAAATTTGCTCTACTCTTAAGATTGAAGTAAACTAAACTAGCTAATTAACTACAAGGGAGATTTTCACCAACCTATTCAAAAATAATAATAATTAGATATAATGGGTATAACACTTCGAACTCAAACAAATATATTTTACAGTAAGGAAGTAGTATTTTTAAGTTACATTTGCAAGTAGAATGTGTTTTTTAATCATCGAAAAATGACAGAAATATATCCAACAGTTTATTCGCCATCATTCTATTCAAATTGGTATTTTTCCATGTAACTTATACATAATATGAATGATATTTCTTCCATTAAAAATAAAAGAAATTAAGAAAAGTTTCTGGACCACACTGCGTGTACATGTCTTTTAAAACACTAATTTTTATTTACTTATTTAAAGCTTTCATTGATAATTATAATTTTCTATTTATTAAAAGTCTGTAATTTCACTTGTCGTATTACACTACGAAAATTGATATACAATCGATGATTGAAACAGATTATACAATGTTACAGAATAAAACATTATATTTTTGAAATACATATAACCCAGTATCCGCGCTCGCTTCGCTTCGGACAATTCCACGTGCATTACATTCCCCGGGGATGATAAGTATTCTGGATTATGATCCATAATTATAAGTTCCAAATATACCAAAAACATTTTAATCTGTTTAGTGTTGACAGCTTTTGTGTGTTACACGTGTACAGACAGATAGGATGATAGCCAGAGACAAAAAAACACGTTTAAGTTTCTGTATCGATAAAGTGTAATATTGAAGTACAAACATTAATATTTAAGTCAAATATAGGATTTGAAAAACACTACACTTTACTAAATAAATATTTTGTTAACTTTTTAATACTTAGAGGTTACGTTTCACCAAAATATTTTTTTTATATTGAATGGTAATTTCGTATGTCAAGATCTGACAATCAATAATGAAAATAAAATCATAACCAGACTGACTTCTAAATGGACAGGCTTAACGTAACTGGTACCAATAGCAAATGCCTGAAAGGTATGGTTGAATAATTTCAACTTCTCGAAGAGTTCAATTTATTCGCTCCAAGTACTGCAATGGTAATAATAGCAACAGCAAATATCTTTGAACGCGGTTAAATTATTCTCATCCGTTGCAGAGTTCCACTCTGTCAGGGAACCGATTCCGAGCCATCCACTCTACATAAGTAAACAAAGGAGTTACGGCTGTACTGTACATAAAAGAATACATGCAAACACAGAATTTTCTTCTTCTATGAACTCGATCGAAAAGACCATCTCAATCGTGTAATATTTCGGCGAAACGCAGAAAACCACTTTAATGATAGGTCGGTGAAATGACCAAAATTCGAACCGGTTTAAAGTTAAGGATAAAGTTAGATACGGCAGGATATGCAACGTTACTGAATTACTCGTGCACTTCTTACCATCACACTGACCACGGAAATATCTTCGATACGATTAGTTTAAAATTGTAATAAGCACAGCCATCAAATCGCGGTGGATTCGATAAATTTGTTCCTGCCACGTTTAATGAGTCTCTGGACGACTCATTATGAGGTGTTCAAATTGAAGCGAAGTTTTTGACGGCGTAAAGTTTATTTTTGCGACGGATTGGAATGTAAGGTTTTGATCCCGGGGTTTGATTATATTTTGTAAATAATCAACGTTATATACTACTACGTTATATACGTTATATACTACTAATAATAAATTAATCATGTTAATAATAGGGAGACAATTGTTTGAACACCACAAACTTTCCCCTACATTGGCTAATTTGTTATTTTATTTGTATTTCCTGATCGATATTTGGTAACTGGTTTAATTATTTACATTATTAAACATAATATCCCAGATAAAATTAAATCTATATATTTAAAAGGATTGAGTTTCACAATCACCTGCCATTTTTGACATGAGTATACATATATAACATCAAATATTGTAAAACATATGATTTTATTTAACAAATTCCTTACGCCACACGCTTCATAAAATTCGCTTTTATTTGAACGCTGTTTTAATGTTGTATTTACTTGGAAATCTTTTACACACTATAAATCGACCAAATACCTACAGCGTCTATTACCTCCTACTACGTTGAATTTTTTTTTTAATTTGAGTACCTTTATTAAGAAACTGTATTTGCGTAATAATTCTATTATTACTGAGACAAGATTTTTTTTAATTTCAGCATAAAATAAGTGAATAACGCAACCTACAGAGTTTCATACTTCGAATTAGGTACCAATATTTCGAAGTCAATATTATTATTAATATTGAAAATAGTTTGCTGCACATAATGAAAATTTATTTGTTTTAAACAAGTTTGGTTAATGAATCCACAATAATAATAAAAAATTATATTGAGTTGTGTCATTTCTACACCATTAAATATATCTACATCCGATACCTTGCCTACCTTTGGTTCACGTCTAATCATTCCCTACATAGATTTCCAAGCAAATACGACATTGAATTCAACTGTTTTACCTCTTCGGAGACAAACTTTGCACATAGTTCGGGTCCATTTCATCTAGATCCCGCCCCTTGGTCTCCGGAACACAGCACACCACGAAACATAAGCCTCCGACACTTATCGACGCGTATAGCCAAAAGGCCCCGTGGAGTCCTAACGCCTGCTGAAAGTCTACAAAAGTCTTCACACCGACGAACGCGCAGAGGTAACTAAAGGCAGTAGCCATTGCGCTACCAAAAGCCCTATACTCTAACGGAAAGAGTTCACCGATCAACAGCCAAGATATTGGACTCATACCCAACGAAAACGCGATCGTGAAAACCAGAACACACAAGAGAGGAATCCAGTCGTTCTGTCCAACACTCTGGTGAAACATAACGTTCTGGATTCTCTGATTCCTGTGAACCTCTTCGTAATACGCGTAGCTTCCGAAACCCGCCAACGCCATGGACATCAGCACCGAGCTGAGGATGAGAAGCGGAAGGCGGCCGACCGTGTCGATCAAAAGGCCGGACAAACACGAAGCTAGTAGCTGAACGAAAGAGACAGCAATAGCTGCTCCGTGCGGATTCATGCCGCCGAACGTTTTCCGAAAGATCGGAACCGCGTAGAAGGAGAAAGCATGTGCCCCAGAAAACCTCTGAAACATCATCAGGCCACAGGTCACCAAGATTGGTCCGAGGAGTCTATTGGCAGTTCTAATGTCTAAAGAGTTGATGAACTGACTACTAGACATTTGACTCTGTCTTTGACTGAAATTCTTGCTGGCGAGAACGTTGGTACGAATGGTAGCTAGCTCTTGAGCGACGTCCGAGTTCGGCCCTCGCAGCCACAAGAGGCTCTTGTAAGCTTCTTCGTCTTTCCCGATGAGCACGAGATAGCTAGGCGTCTCTGGGATGTACAGAACGGTGCAGAATAAAAGCAATGGCGCAGCGGATATGCATAGCGCTAGCTGCTGCCAGTCCAAGTAAGCGCCGATGGTGAAGCTGAAGAGGACACCTAGATGGCCCACTATTTTGAGGACTGCACTCAAGCAGCCGCGAATATCCGGCACTGATATCTCGCTGATATACACCTGGAATTAATAAAATAATTACATTATTTTTTGCTTTATATTTTGCTGCTTGCTTGCGTTGACAGTTCCTAGCAAAGTAATAGGCACGAAAGGCATGTTACACCGGCGCGTCGATATTGGTTTATCGTAATCGAAGTATATTAGTCGTTAAGCTTTGTCGTAACGTTGAGACGGAATTAGAACGTGATGGAAGGCTGAAGCTACGTGATGATTTATAAACATTCGTATGGAGCAAGAGTATGGAATACAATCATATCGAGAGGCATGAAGAGCTTAGGGAGGAGAGAAAGAGTAAAGATCAGCTAAAGGAATGTCACTAAACATTATTGAAACGTTAAACTTAAATCATAAACAATAAAAGTAGAGTCAAAACTTTTTAAAATATTTTAAGTAAAAAAAAACGAGTTATAACTGTCTGGTATTTTCGTTTCGAAACAAACAAGGTTGTACTGATGAATAATTTTATCATTACATCTAACATTTGGTAAGAATTTCTAAATTTGGACGTCTAGTTCAAACTACGAGATTACGTTTCTGATATTGTGAGAGCGATTATTCTGTTGTTTGCGTATTTAATTTTGCAGACCGGTTTTTATATAACACCATACTAATCTAGCTGTAAAGCAGTGAAAGAGTTGACAAAAAATATTTTTTTTTTAAGTTATTTGGTAATAAATTTGGCACAATTTGTTTGCGTGTAATTTTGGAAACAAGAACCTTTCTTAATATGTATAGGTAGTAGTTTTAATAAACAATTATGCACAGAGGCCAGATTGTTAGTAAGAAAGTCGCCGACGATGCGTTGAGGATTCCCTTGGGGTCGCATATGTCTGTTGGCAACGGTGACTACTTAACATCAAGAGGCTAAATACTAACAAAATTTTCACAACAAAGCAACTCTACAAAAAAATTGTATGATTGAACAAACATTTATTTGTCACAGAAATGTCCGCTGTAGGTGGGATCGTACACAGGACTTTGCTTAATAAGTTTGCTACCAACTCCGTTACAGGATCATCCCGTATAAAGAGATCTCTTGTGTCAAAAGAGAAATTTATCTTACAAACATTGTACTGATAATCTGTATGAAATTTTATAATTCTCTTGGTGTTATTATATCACAGAACTTCCTGTAATATGTCAGTAACGAAGCCGCGTTTACCCCGCATCCAATATGAAAATACCTTTACTAGAGTATTCGCCAAAATGGAGGAAAGTTCCTAACAATCAATTATGTGTAGAGTGAGTATCTGTGAAGTTTCCAAGGGGCGGTCCTGAATTTATAACGATGTCTAATGCTTTTCGTAACTTTGTTCTTTAGTTTGTAGTTGTTGAAGGAATGGCCATGAATTTATTATCGGGTATTACATATTCCCCAGAAAGACCTGGAAGACGTTAGCTTGTTGTGGGTACAACTGGTATCGCATCAGTCGCGGAAATGAGTAGGTGGATAACCAGTATATTTGTGTATTGAAAGAACAGGCCTGGTGGCCTGAAATGAAAATGAAATGAAATAAAATTTTATTCGAAGTTGGTTTTTACAAACACTTTTCGAACGTCAAACTACGCTATCGCTTCAAAAAATCCCTACCATAAGTGGTCTCGGAAGAAGAAGCGCCAAGAAACTCCCGAGGAGTTTTTTTTTCCTACTCACAGTTACAGTACACACTTAAACTGGCTTAATATTAAACTCATGTCCAACTAGTCTTATCCTGAAAGTAATCATCAAGTTCGTAATAACCTTTCCGCATAAGATAGCCTTTGACGTGAGTTTAATTTACAATATGGCATTTCTGTCAATTTTAATGGAATTTTATTATAAATATTTACACATCTACCCATGAAAGAGCCACCAGTTTTACTTAGTCTGAAATTTGGAACAATCAGTTCAGCCGATATTCCGAGTAGCAATATTGTGAACAATACTCTTCCTAAGAAAACTATTAGAGTAATTTTTAACGTACATAATATTATCTAAAATATATTGTGATGCTACAGTTAATATATTAATTTCTTTAAAGAGATCTCTAAAGGAATCTCTAGGCCTGAGGTTGTAAATGGCGCGTACTGCTCTTTTCTGTAATATAAAAATCGACTTAATATTTGCAGCTGAGCCCCACAACAACAGACCATAAAACATCACACTGTGAAAGTAGCTAAAATAAACTGATCTTGCTGTTTCTACGTCCATTAAGAGCCTCACATTCTTAACAACGTAGGTAGCAGAGCTAAGTTTCCCTGACAAGATTTCAATATGAGGACTCCATTGTAGTCGTGAGTCTATAGTGATTCCAAGAAATATGGTAGAATTTACTAGTTCAAGCATTTCCTTAATTGAAATAATATGAGATGGCACTTGTCTAACATTTGGTAAATTGAATTTAATACATTGTTTTTTTAGCGTTTAACATAAGGTAACATGGTAAGGTACATGTAAACCAGTGTAACACTTGCGAAACAGTAGGTATTATTTACATCGTGAGAACATTATTTTCTCCTATCTACTTTGAAATGTAAGGAGGTGTCATCAGCAAACAACACAGTTTTACACAAGTCCCCAGTGAAATAAGGAAGATCATTGATATATATTAAAAATAATAGTGGTCCTAATATTGATCCTTAGCCTTAGCCTCGGAGACTTCTCACGTGCTCTGGATCCCAAGAAAGTTGCAATAGGTAAAAATTACTCATGAAAAATTCTTCGTTATAATAAAAATGTTAGTTACATTATTATACATATTGAAAGTGACTTTCAAAATATAACTTTGATTTGTGATTTGTCTAAAGAATTTGTTTGTATTCAGCAAAACTTCACTGTTTAAACTGAGATACTACGGCGTTATATTTCCCTCGATTTGATTGCATTCTATTTAAAGGCCACATTTCAATGTCTTGCATAAATGGTAACAAATAATTGTGATCACCTATGATACTGTAATGGGTGTATCGCAGGGTTCAATGTTACATTAACAGTTATACGGATATGGTGATCTTTACTGATGAAACAATATTTAGCATTGAAAACGTAAAAGATAGATGTATGAATAAGATGTAAATAATAGCAAAATTATAGTATTTTTTCCCATTTATTTCATTCATGCAGATTTACTGTTAGTAAATGTGTAAAAAACAACAAAAATTAGACACTAATAATGAAACTAGTTGGTAAATTTCAGTTGGGCATCCATATTGCTACTCGCTGATAAACTAACTGGGTACTGTATGCATTATTAGAAAGATAAGAAAATTTATGGAGTTGATCACAACTAGACTTATATTTTGACTTATATAATGAATTAACTTTGTGCCGTATGTTCCTTGAAGTATTTCAAGAATTCTTAATTGCTTTATTAATTTGCTTTCTATTGCCTGGCACATTGTACTAAATTCTTAGGAGTATGAGGGCCCATGCAGGATTTCGAATTGTTGAATTTGTAGGAGTTTTTGGAGACTCTAAATACCGCGACACAAATTTGTATGACCTACACATATTTGTGTATATAGCCTTTAGCTGCTCCATTTCTATCTTATAATAATTATATTACGTAAAAAAAAACCTTAAAAATCTATTTTATTTGTTGTGTACTTTGGCTGAACTCGTTGAATTATTATTTTCAGTCATGTATAATAATAAACTTAGAAATTAAGTGCGTCGTGCGTTTTTAAAATTTGATTAAAAAGCGCAGACCGCAGTCTGCATGCGCTGACCGCACTGTGAATATTTTATCCTCAAATTTGGTATCAATTTTCATTACAATAGTAAAACATCATATCATTAAAATCTATTCAGACTCACGTGAATGAAAACTCGGGCATGCACTAGTACATAACAGAATATTAAATTTATTACCCTTTGCTGGGAGTCGGATAGTAAGAAGTACGGCGCTAGTTACTAACTGTATAAAAGAAATAGAAAACAATGGTATTTAAACAAAGGCACAGACTTCTACGTGGCCAGGTACAGGTAAAAAGAAAGAACAATGTCCTGCTCTGTGCTTAAATAATGTGCATTGTAGTAATTGCGCTCGCAAAACGGGCTCAGATGTAAAACAGTATTCATACTGTCGGCGAGTAACGCTAGCGGTAAATCTGTCCGGACAAACTTCGTTGATTCGCGTTCCATTGAGTGGGTGGTTGTATTTTCATATTACCTCAAACACTTACAGGTGAGAAAATAAGAGTGTGGTATAGTATAGTATTGGGTACCAAGTAACACTGTCAAGCACCTGGAACTGCCCTGATAGGCGACATTGCGTTGTCAAACAGCTTTACAGTCCATACACGTACTTAGATATGTATACCGTATGACTGGCAGCATAAAGGAGAAGGTGGCTCGGCTACATCATATTTTGAGTCCCGCCTCTAAACCATCATTTGTATCATTTTTGCGACAGTAATCACGGTCACAAAATTTTATTGCCTTTCGAATTAAGAATATAACACAAAGCTAAGAAGTAAAATTTTATTTTTCAAGTATTACACCGCTCTCACAGCGCTGTGAATTATCCCGTGGGAACGTGTCGAGCTCTTTAATAATACTTATTTAATCATTTGTGTTAAATAATTAATCATTTACCTAAATTTAACAATGCCATTGTTGATTATTTTCTTGATGCAAGTAAAACGCAGTTATTATTTGACTGCACGACGAACACTTGTTAATTATTCTAATAACCAATATTTAAAAGGTATGTTGAGGAGTTTCTTTCGCAATTTCGCACCTCAATGTGAAAGTGCGTTTTTGAAACGTTAGCAGAATCAAATAATTACGTATATAAGTGTATTTACAAAATAGCTACATGTTAAATGATTTAAAATTTGAATTTAAACTCTGCAATAATTTGTTATTTAAAACTCCTTCTAATGACGCCAACAAATTTTTCATTGTAGCTTGTTTAGAATTCAGCTGCAGTCTTATTTAAAGTATTATTAAAAGCTGTTTAAATCCAATATGTTTGCAAATGTGCCCCGAAATTAATAGAACAATAGGTTTCTTGAGTTACAATATCCATCCCTTCACATCCATCCATCGCTTTATCGAATTATCGTATGTCTCCTATGGCGAAACACATATCTAACTCTGCTTTGAAATTAGTTTGGTAGAATGCGGTCATTATAATCGTATCTAACACAATAAAATAAGGTTTATTTTTGGTTGCTCGACAATTTTGATTAGGATATACGGTTACGAGTTTGGTCTTTGAAAGTATGTTTTTCGGAGGCTTATAAAATTTGTATCCCTTGGAATGTTGTTTGAGACGCTCGCAGTGGCTCAGTGCGACCACCGAGTCCAAGGCACCGACTTGGATTCCCAGAGGCATATCTATCTATACATATAATAAAATTCTATCCGATCGCTTTTTGTACATTAAACATAGACGAGAAAAACTACTATTAGTTGCCTTTATTAATGCAATAGAACCCAAAACAATAGTTGTTAGAATTTTTGTCAATTAGAATCTCAGAAACGGATTAGCCGATTTTATTACAATTTTCACTAATATATTGCAATAAGCGTCACTCAACATTTAAAGTTCGTTTCGTTTCAATCCGTCCATAAATGAAAAAGCTATGAATTAATCAATGTATTTCTAATTCCCAGAACGAGAAAACCACAGTCCTAAAACAATGCAGGTGTTATTTTGAAGCGTACGGTGTTTCTTCTGAACCTAAGCAAGCTAGTTAATTCATATTTTTTTTTTTACTATTTATGCATAGGGAGAATAAAACAGAGGTTAACATCAAATACAGAATACAAGGGAAAATCTTATTACTTGTCCAGTTTGTTCGTGAATTTAATTGTGCCGCGGACAACAAGAAATGATAGTGCAATTGCAAAATAAGTATACATTGCTATGTTTATGTATAAGCAGTGATTTTATGTGTACTTAGTATTTATAGTTTCCATTTGAATTTCGACTATCTCTGGCTCTGATCTTTGCAGAGACAACATCTAATGATACTGTCCTTTCATTTAAATATGATCCGCTTTCATTTAAATATGATATAATGCGCTTCGTGCGTCTACGAAAAACTAAATATTTATATATTTTTTAACTAGTTTCAATTGGTAATTGCAGTGTTTATTCAAAGAAACTGTAGTTTTTAATTTATGTATTATAAAATTTATTTATTTATATTAGATTTATTAAAGTAATTACAACACTACAGTTCTCAAGCCGGGATTATAAACATTTACAATATATATATTTAGATATTAATCATTTTCCTTTATAAAAATTAGATATTTTAATAATTTAGCTACAGCGCCATATATCGAATCCCATTGTAAATACCGATCTTGAAAAAAAAAGATGAGAATATTGGCAAATTTTCAGCATCGCGTAAGTTCTCAACTATTTAGTTTATTCCATTTGCCGATTACGCTATTATCGTGTAGGTTTATACGAGAATAATTTTTCATTGCTTATATAGTTCTTTCTTTCTCAGTTGTTTGTTTTGCTTTTAAATGTTTATAGGTGCTTCGTGGTATATAAACATTTTTAATGTACCCTCACTTGATGTTATCCCAAAGACAAAACGTCTGAATTATAACTCAATATTGATAGCTATTTTGCTCTATCGCGGACGATGCCAAGGACGACCCAAAGATAATATTGTATTAAAAGTAAGTTTAGACAATTTGGATGAATTATTTGTAACCACTGCAGTCAGTTGTGCTATCATTACTTTTTTCGAAGAGTTCGAGACGTAACGGTAAAGCTGGAGAGAAATTACAGAAAGCTGGAGAGATTTAAGATTCAAAATCTGTAATGTAAAGCTTTTGCCCGGTTCGACTCTTATAGTAACTTTGTTGTTGCGATTATTTCTGTAAAGGTCAGCGGACATCTGCTGGATTCATACTACGACAAAACCTCCGGCAACAGTGACTCCTCTGACGCCGATGGATCGACCAATCGAGTAGATGAACAGATATGGAACACTTAAATCCGGTGTCCTCATATGATCCACGGACGGACATATCATGGTTTCATGGATTACAAAATAAATAAATTGACGTTCACACTTCCGCACTAGGGGAATTCCTGTATTGTGGAATAGACGTACACAAATACTTTTATGTCATCAAACACATCCATAACTCTATTAACCACCATTTATCGGTCATACCAATATCTACCCCTGTCGAATCAAACCCAGGACCCCTCACTCAGCAGGTAGGTTAACTACCAACCTTAAAGGTGGTCAATACGACTTTCGCTTTGATTATTTTCCAGTAATATGGTGGTTTTAATTTGAATTAAATGACCTAACTGCTATTGTAGATTTTCTTTCATTGATTGTCATTGCTAAAATGATGTCGGAGTTAACATTAGAACAGTACCTGCGACAGCATCGTCAATATGGAGCAGCAGAAGCCGCCAAGGAAGGCTGTGACGCACATCATGCGTACGGAGGTGGCCAGCACCGTCAGGAGCCACGACGCGCTGCACGGCGCCGCGGCCAAAGACAGCACACGACGTCGCCCGTGCCGCATCGCTGCACCGCCCGCCATACCGCCAAATAAGGCCCCTGGAAAAGCGATTCGTCATTACAATCTATAATAGTCCCCCTAGCTACGCTCGGGTCGATAGGAGACTATAAAAGGGATTAAGCCCCTAGCCTGCAATGTTGGCCAAGTGCGGATTGACAAATTTCACAGCTTTTGAGAACTTTATGGACAATTATTAAGTATACAGGTTTCCCGATTGATATACGATTACACATCCCAAATACTAAAGTAATTAGCTTTGAATAACATATATTCTTGTGTTTACTGAAGTCAACTGAAAAATGAGAAATCCATCAAATAATTTTCTTTGTATGTAACAAACATTGATTGAATTCCGCATAATTTTAGTAGGTAGGCAAATAAATTGTTTTTGTTGTGGACGTTACAATCTACATAAATAAAATAATAAAATAAACATCCGAATGTATGCGTGTTAGATTTAGTTATTTTATTTTTATTTGGTTCGTAAATAGGTCAAAATTTGTATGATATAATATTTTAATAAATTCTTTTGAAAAAATCGGTAATTTGGATGGTATTTTTGTTCAAAATTCTCGATATAACATCATATTTAGGTTGATAGTTCTGTTTAGTGAAGATTTCACGGAATGAACTCTTTTCAAGGAACTGATTTACAAACTGTCAGACGAAATTATTGGAGTTAGAGATACCTATGCCTTTTATCTCATATTTATAATTTTCTTCATTACTAAATTGCTACTGTGCGAAGCGAGGATGGGTTATAAAATTCCTTTATAGGTTCCAACTATTATTGAATAACTCTTGAAAAGAATCGTTAAATTCCTTCTTTATAAGTTCAATGTTAAACTATTATTCCATTTATGACGCGTTTATGGAATAAAAAATTGTTGTTTAGCCTTTGATTGGCTTGTGCTAATAAAGAGTATTCTCTTAGTTTTATGGTCTGTAATAGCAGAGCGCTCGTAGTGCAGTAACGTGTGTCAATAAAGCGCTCATAGTCCAACAGTCTGTGCCAATATGTCACTCATAGTCCAACAGTGTATGGTAATATGCCGCTCATATTCCAAGAGTTTGTATCAATATTCCGCTCATAGGTTGTGGCAATAAGGACCTCATAGCCCAATGATATATTTCAATAAACAGACTACAGCTGAACTTTTTATGTTCATCGTTATCATTTGAAATCAAAAGACATATTACAAACGATTAAACGATTACACACGCACGTGGAATGATAAAAGAATAGAACAGAATCACGAAAGAAACAAAACTCTCTTATATATACCAGTCTATTATATTTTTCTAGCTAATTGGAGTTGGTACGAAGATAATTGCTGTCAGAGGTACGATAAGCTATCATAATATAGATTGAAAAGTTATGATTTTATTCAAATCAATCACAACTGAAGATCAAACGATGTAGGTCGCAGGTACGTCGATCACCTAATGGCCGCCTGCCGTGACCGTCGGCCATTGAAAGGTTTATGACTTCAAATTGATGTAAATTGCGTTAGATTACCGAACCTACCTAAAAATAAAATTTGTAATTTTTTAGACATTTTTGATTCATATAGTACATGTTTTGCTTAATGGCTTTCGACAAATATCTTGTTTCTTCGTAGTCTTCCCGTTTTGATTTCCGTTGTGATGGTGTTTACAGATTTAGATTTAGATCTTAGAATCAGTGATAAATAAGACACATTGCAAGAATTTTTAATTCTAAATCAATTCAAATTAAAAAAACACAAGGTCTCAAGATCCTTGTTTGGTTTTTTTTATATGTATTTATTTATATTTTCATAACACTTTTATTTGCGTAGTATTTTTTGTGAAATTAAAATATCACGGTACGTTTTTATTATTTATTAATTTTTTTAGTTAATAGCAAACAAACGATCAGACAAGCCACCTGATAGTAAGTGGACACTGTCGCCCATGGACATCAGCAAGACCAAAGGTATCACCGATGCGTTGTCGACCAGGAAATGAGAAAAAGATAAGAAAATAAATACTGGCTCTCAAGCCCCCAGCCGGAACACGACGAGCCGTTTGGCGGCTGATTCAAGCAGGAGGGTGGCAGCTAGCCAGGCAGGCTTCACGGAGAGATAATAATACCAGAAATAATATTATTGACTTAATAGTAATACTGATACTATGTATAATCTTTCTGCGAAATCCTACCACCAAGCAGGTCGGCTTCTGTAGCCTCTTACGACACTCTGTTATGCCAACATGGGATTGGAGGGAGTACTCTAGGCCGCCCAAATACGGCACAATATATTATTTCAAATAATTATTTCTATTATGCAATTGCAAATCTAGAATAAACTTTGTGTTATAAAAACTGTAAAGACATCGTGTTATATTGAAACAAGTGTTTTATTACAATATGTATATAAATAAACACGTGAATAAATTTATTTCATAACTCTATAAAACGACTCAGTGCGCCATTTTGCAGCTTTCACAATTTAATATTGGACTATGAAAACTGGCGAAGGAGAGCTAGGTTGATAGCGACAATGAAGTTTTTTATTCGAAATCTAATAAAAGATTATGAAAACAGATAATAAAACTGGAATGGACCAGAATTTGTAAATTAACAATTTTTTTAATAAAGGTAGACTTAGTTATCGGTACAGAGGGTTAAATATATATTATTTAATTTTATGTCTACCTGTAATGGCACCACGCGGAAATAAGTGAACAGATTAAGTGGAAAATTAATAAATTGTAACTTGTTTTATGTACACTGCATCTCGTAGAAGATTTGGTCTGCAGCTTGGAGATAAACGCCAGTATGTTATTCTGTTAAGAGATAAGTTAAAAACATTATAGGTATTGTAATAAACAAATCTGTTTCTTATTTCAATAATGACAGAAACTGAGAACTAAAATAATAAACTGGGATATATACTAAGCGTCTGACAAAAAATCAATAATAACATCTCAGTGTGAGTACGATTTGTAAACGTAACGGATTTATATCTCAGAGCGACATATGTATGAGTTATTAGTTAATTTACAAAACACTACCGGCCCGCCCCGACTTTGTTCGGGTTGAATAATTATCTAAATATAGACTGAAAAACACGAATTAATACACTTTTTCATTGAAAACATTATGTTCCATTAAATCGATTAATATTTAATTGTTAATTTTTTGGCTTGAGAACCAGTACATACTTACTCTCTTCTTCTTTCTTGGCCGACAACACATCAGTGATACCTTTGATGTTTCTGATGTCCATGGGCGGCGGTGATAACTTACCATCAGGTGGCTCGGCGGCACGTTTGTCGGCCATTAAAAAAAAAGACACAGTTGACAAATATTATAATGACTCTGGCTAAATTATAAATATGCACGTGATATACATACAACCTACTTACATCCAGAACTATGTACTCTTCAAATGGTAAAATATTCTTTTCCGCATATAATATAATAACTTACAAAATCGCACTCTCTCTTTATAATATTAGTTTAGACTTTGAGCTTTTAGACATTAGTTTTAAAAACGTGTGGTGGGATAACAACGACCAGTCCGCCGAGAGTGCACAACAAAGAAGACAGCTTTGTTTTGGCTGGTGAAGCTACCACCATGGATAACCATAAGGTTAATCAGGAGAGCCTAATTGTACCCGATAAAAATGCCTCAAATTGCATCAAAAATCTTGGTGTCTTCATCAAAAGCTGTACTCTCCGTAGTATGTCAATATATTCATAGCGATTTAGTATTTATTAGAAAAAAAATATATGTACAAGTAGAAAAGTGGTAAACACTGTGAAACGAGAAGTAGGCATAATTTGCCTTATATCGTATTATATCACCTTCAAAAAGTTAAGCGTTCTGTGTTGATACGTGAGTTAACTATCGGAACTTATAAGCGACGCATTGAAGCACAGCTTATAAGTAAAGGATATTATAGATATTAATAATAAGGACGCTTGAAAATAACAGCGTGGATACCAGATCCGCGCAGGTACTTACTTTGTAATTGGCATGTGTTGTTTAAAAGATGTGCTGAGGAGGTTCTTTCGCCGTTTTTTCTGCTCGATATAAAAGCACCTTTCCGAAACGATAGTAGAAGCAAAAAAGACGTGCATAAGTGTATTTACTGAATATCTAAATGATTAAATGAATTTGAATTTTGAAAAAAGTAAGGTTTGTTTGTTGTGACCACAAGAACAGATTGAGAAGTATTGATTTTGTTATTGATGAACGTATCTTGGGTGATCTGCATGCCTATGCCACGAA
Organism: Megathymus violae; assembly: GCA_003671415.1. Lineage (NCBI taxonomy): Eukaryota > Metazoa > Arthropoda > Insecta > Lepidoptera > Hesperiidae > Megathymus > Megathymus violae. The sequence continues at coordinate 458,016 of PDGT01000137.1, read as the reverse complement.
GTGAAAGTCTCGTCTATGATTGACTCCCCTTATTTGGAACCTGCAGACTATTATACCAAAAGCATTTTACTACTATCAGTGTTGTGTTGCAAGAAGTCTTACCAAGAAAGGACAGAGAAGCGAGCCAAGACGCCTGCTGGTCAGACAGCTGAAAGTCTCGTCGTGTGGCGTTGCTTCCTGTACCTTGGAGGGAGGCGATCGCTGGAGAGCTGTACCCTTTGCCCAGACCGGCGGAAAACGGTGCTAGGGATACAGCTAACGCAGCCAGAACCTGGAAACAAATTGTTGTTAATTTCTATTTAATGACACGACTGTGGGTAAAACATTAACAGCCTATTAGGTCTCCTCTCCTCAAAACATAGTATTCTACGAAACTTTGGAATTCAGAGGCAAACGAATTAAATAGATTTAGACAGTGATCAGCAGCCCAGATAACTTTATCAGTCAATTATGAAACCAATTAGAGGTATTCCATAAATAATCTTGCAATATTTGACAAAAGATAATTGCAAGCATTCATATTTATAGTCCTGGATATTCGACCATTCGATGTAAAATCAGATTATGTAATGATGAAAGCCAAATTTGTTAGGTGATCTAATGTTCTAAGTTTTAATCGGTTTTACATCATTTCTTACAAAATATATAAAAAGAGGGCAACGTTTAAAAACAATACATTCCGCGGCACGAGCGTACGTGCTCACTCGCGATTGGAACGACAGACAGTGAAGTATCGTAATATAAAAATACACTGCTTCGTGTTCAACAACGATTTGAAGCATCGAAACAGAGATCAGGTCATCTTTGAGTTTACGACAATTTAATGGCTCGTCTACGTCTACGTCTACGTCTTTGCTGATGGAAAAGAACATAGCGTCATGTCCGTTTGAAGGTATTACTAGGAGGGTGATCACCATAGCGATGGTTCTTAGAGAAGAACACATCTGTTGCCATGAAATTGCAAGTGCATTGTCTTGAAGGATGCGTATAAAACTCTTTTTAAAGACCCTCAGACCATTCTTTCACTGTCATGAAAATTAAATAAAGTTTGATTACCATGTATGACAAAATATTGTGCGTTCGTGTGCAATAGTTTTTATATAGTGATTACCTCGTGCAGCAAGGCGTGACACATGTTTTTGTTTGCATAATAAATAATATAAAGCTCGTCCGTATAGAGGTGTAAGGAAAACACTCAATAGTAAAAAAACGAACTGGAGTCGGCGGTATCAAATCATTTCATTGGCAGTATCGTTTTCCATCCGAGTAGTTTTGTTTCAATATCTTATTTCAATACAGTTTCTCTGCCTCTGATTTATCTGAACGTGTCTGGAATCGGTAAATATTGGCAAACAACTTCAATATCAGATTGGGGAGCACATGGAACGGTATTACGCCCCTGAGGTAACGCTTTTATATTTTCAAAGCTTACTTTATTTTATTTGGGTTCTGTAAATAGAAGACGAAGTCCTTATAATATCACCGATGTCTTTCTATCCGTCTATCACGCCGCGACGTCTCAAAATTTGTTGTACGGTTTTTTTATATACATATACACATCACAGTTTAGGGAATGCATTCAAGAAGTGAATTATAAAAAACACAGCTTCTATTGCATCATATTAATTACATGACATGTGAAATGAAAATGGTAAAGCGCTTTTTTGAAACTGTAATTGAAGTAAAAACTTACGTGCATAAATGTATTTACAAAATACCTAAAGGATTCAATGATTTTGAATTTTTATTTTCAAAAGACACTGGATCATTACGAGAGACACGATTTATTTGTAGCTTCAAATTTACACTTTAAGCGTTATTAAAGAGGGTCGAAGAAAATTTGCTATTGTTTAACTATTGTTTAATTTTGAAGAAAAGAAGAGAGTTACGAAAGTAACTATTGCCGACCAGGAACAACCGTCAGTTAATATTATAAATGCCGTTTCATAAATTACATTTTTAACTTATTTCATTATTTTAAGGTGCATATGTCTAAGTTTTAGGAACTAGCGACACGTTCATTTATTGTAACAAATATATTTTTGGACGCCACTATCACAATTAATATTATTTATTGTTTAAACCATGTTTTAAACTTATGTAAGTGTCTATAAATATATAACAACAGTGTTATAAAGTGACCATGTGATTAAAATCCGCCCCAACACACATTTCAAACAACGAAAACATGGACCCAGTTAAAAGTGTGGAGCGAAAAGCGAGTCCCTTTATTGGCGCAACTTTCTGCGAGTGCGGGATTGTTAATCCAGGATAATGAGGCTCCGTGCATGCGTTGATCCCGGACTGCGAACCAAGGATGCGGTATAATCATTAATTTAGAGAAAGAAATAAAAAAATTGCTAATACTGTTGCATTAATTTGCAGGGGTCATGTTAATGCAAGATAGATTTTGAGGTGCATGTTCATTTTTAGTCGTATTGGGGCAGCTTAGAATACTCTCCCAATCCCATGCTGGCAGAACAGGGTGTCGTAAGCGGCGACAGAAACCAGTCCGCTTGGTGGTAGGGCTTCGCGTATGGATTATATTATCAGCATTATTATTAAGTCGTTAAAATTATTGCTGGTATTATTATTTTTCCGTGAAGCCTGTCTGGCTACCTACCACCCTCCTGCTTGATTCAGCCGCCAAATGACTCGTCGTGGTCCGGCTGGGAGCTGGAGAGCCAGTACCTTCCTTCTTTCTAACCTTCATCTCAATTCTTCAAATGTGATAATTAAAGCACCAAATAAATTGTAAACATGTATGTACTCGGACGATATACGTCCAAGGTTACTCATTCGCAAACCGTATAGATGACCAATGCGGTCCCTGTCGCAGTAACCTTCAATGTATTGATGTCACGTCAATGAAACAATTTGGCCGAGCTCGGAAGGTGCCAGTGTTGTCTATTGGCTTCATGTATTTGCCGTTAAAATGTTAATTACAGCACAAAATGGGAAATATTGAAGAATGTCGTCACCACTGCCCATCAACTTCCGCAAGCCTAGGAGTTCTCCCGCGACAACGCGGATTGTCTGTGACTGCTAGCCTTCATCTGGGATTTGAATATCTCCGAACGTCCATTATTGTATAATCTACTGACAATGTTATTACATTTAAGATACTTAAAATCAAAAACCAGACCCATGACTTTCTTGGTAGACAACGCGTCGGTGCTGCCTTTAGTGTTACGGACGTCCTTGATATGAATTTACCTTCAGGTGTACTCATGTGTCGGTTATTGACTTAAAAAAGGGTGATGTGAATCTCTACATTATACCTAACGTTATCGGGACCAGGCCTGGCGCATATTTTTGCTTAAGTATAAATATTGTTTAAAATGTCCTGCGTCTTTTTATGGTGCCTGATATCATCTGTCATGGCGATAAAGTCATTTGGACCCCAACATCAGCTTTTCTATTTTGCATTTAGGTGCAATTTAAAAAGGTCCCTCGCCTCGGGATCTTTTTTACTATACCAAGTATGATACTTAGTGTAAAGAAGTAATTTATACTGGAGTGAGTGATAAACTTGGTAAGCTGCACATGTAAGTAATGCGTTTATTTTCATCCGTGTCCTACAGTTAAAAAAGAATTTTCTAGTCGAGTTTGGTCATTGGCGCATCCACTGCTTTTTTATTTCCAGACTCCCGCGATTATCCGACTTTCCGATGACGTAAGCGTGGTGGGAAAACAACGGGGATCAAAGCGTAATGCCTTCATTAAGTCAGAAGCATGCTGCCAGCCGACGATTAGTCGTCGTCGTGTGCGGTTGAGACGTGTCGTGAACGTTACGGTAGATGTAAAGAGATTAAAGTATGACGAACAACATTTTTTAGTGTCAATTAAACGCTGGCTTTGATGGAAGTCTAACAAAACTTACATTAAATCAAATTCAGTAAATAAGTAATTCAGTAAATATAAATCCTTCAGAAATTTATAGGCGTTCCCTGGATAATACTTCAGATAATTGGTGAACTGTAATAAAATACACAGTTGCATAAGAGACAAATAGCCAGTTAATACTGCTATTGTGACTTACATATAATGATTAATATGATCAAAGTTTATGTCCCTCTACTGGGTGCGGATATTCTCATATAAAACAGTGCATCACGCTCGTCAATAGTGGGTTTGCTAGTAATTGAGAGCCTTCTGGTGAACTCTCAGGTATGTAGGTTATTTCACGATATTTTCCTTCAAAAACTGGTAAATAGCCGTTACGTATTGGTACTTTTTACATTAAACATGGTATGGATGGTACAGCGCCCAGTGGCCTTCAGCAGGAAGAACATAACTCCATAGCCTTGAACGTGCTTCAGCAGATTACTACGAATAGGGAATATTAAGTTAAATTTAAAAATGGATGGAGACCCTAATACCCAGAATATTATAAAAGTTTTGAAAAATTACATATATGTAGATGTACCGTTTTAGTACACTCACACGAGACCTTCTGAACTCATCCGCTGAACGTCAAATGTCAGTCGAGGTGTTGTTACTGTCAATTTGAATGACCCAGGGAGTCCGTGGATGCGGGGAACTTTTTACAGGACCTCCCCATGTAGCAAAAAAAATTCTAACTACAAGACTGTAACTATTGTATAGTATAATAATGTAACATTTAAGCTAAGCAAATGAGCGTAGCGTACTGGTGTAGAGACGTTACGAAATCTTTATAGCGCGAGAAGAGCTTTCAGAGTGAGCGCATCACACACACCATCCGTACCAGAATCATGTATTTTGCTATTTATAACCCTGCCGAAATGGCGAAATGGTCATGACTGTGTCTAATTTTCTTCTTACATGAATGCCGATGGACCAGACCACAATAAGTTTCTTACCGTTATATGACCAGCTTGTAATATGATCTTCAGGTTGGCGCATTACTGTTCAATACGAGCATTATGTTACAGTAAGAATATTATGTTAAATCTGTATCTGCTTGTAAGTCTTCACTTCTTAATCTTATTTTGTGAAACTGGATTTTGTGAAATTGGACGATACGCTAATTAAATGTGACGTTCAAAATTGTTGATCATTTGAGATAAAATGTATTTCATGTCACGTAAACATTTATTTGTCTGTTAGTGCATTGTATAATATTTCCACTATTAACTATAAATGTTAATCAACCGAAACAAAATCTAAGTAAGACTTAACGCGTAAGTACTTAAGCTGCAGTTTAAAAACTGTTTTATAAATATGATGAATATTATGTCAAAAAGAAAGTATTTGTCTGCGAATATTTTAATGTAGCTATAATTGTTGTCTCTCTGCTTTTGCTCTTTAAGGTCTGGGTAAGGTTTAAAGGCTGCGTGCGATCTATAACGACGTGGTCCAAATGACGACAAGGCTTTCATTGCGTACTTCAGGAGGCGATGTCGATAGATAGAGAGGGGAGAGGGAGGGGGATCGTTAACGATGATTTACTTTCGCGGAGACGTTCCCATCTGCGTAACAACTACGTAAATTTTTTGAACCCACAAACATGTCGCAGTGTTAGACTCGGGTATCATATCATAGATTGGATAAGGACATAGTTCACCACTCTTGCAAAAGGCAAGTAGGAAAACTTTTACACACGTTTGAGAGATTTGGGAAAACTCTTAAGTATGCAGGTCGTATGTGATTTTAGCTTGCTTAAGTTATCATTCAAGCGAATAATCAATCGTTCCTTTAAACTCACCTCTAATGACAGACACGACATTCATTCGTTCTTAAATCATTCACTCATTTCACTTATCTTTGCTGAGTGTCAAGCGGCATTCAGTCTCGAGGCGTGTAAGCGACAAGACCTAAAAGTGTTCGTGCCTGTGGAAATTGTATCGTGAAATATTTATTAACTATAAAAAATGTAAATACGAATTAATTCATTTATTTATTAGACTAGATTAAGATCAAATATGTGATAGAGATGTAATATATGTTTATAATTTAAGCGTATGACTTTTTGTTACATTGGACCCCTCCCTCTGAACTGCATGTTAGCAGTGATGTATATCTTCACTACAGCAAGCGATGAATTTAAACATTCACACAGACATGACTTCAGCTTAATCCCTAATAATATGATAAGCATCCATGGTGGTATGATTTTAAATTTTTAGCATTGGATAAAAAACAGAATACAAAGAATTTGTCACTTCCGATTTTATATTTGATACATACGGACACAGTTGACTGATTTAATAGATACAGAAAATAATGATTTTAGGGATTTTGTAGGTCATTTTGATTAATAAATTAGTAATTTATTCATTCATTTTGTGCCCCTAATTTACAAAAATACTGAATCTAAAATAAAAGTAAACAAAATGTTCTCATGCACGCTAAAGGAAAACTTATACAAAAATCCTTAAAACCATAACTATAGACAGAAAATATATCTGAATATCTTTACTTTATGGACCCCACACGAGTCCAATTCGAGCTTGACCGTTGTTTTTTCATACTATGAAATCGACATATCCATACAGCTACTTCCAATAACACAGATTTCATATCCCGCTTCACATACATCGATTTCCGAATCATTAAGTTATTGGCATGATCCAATTATAGCGGATGATCTGATTCATTTCATGCTAACCGACATCGTTTAAATCCGACCGATTCCTCATTTCCATTTGAACAACCGAATATTAATTAATACTGTCGTATGCAGAATATTACTTCTTTTTATGAATCAAATCAAAAATGTTTTGCTTCGTTTTCAGGGTGCAAGGGTACTCCTGTACACAAGTTGACCTTTCTTGGTCGGGGTGCATCACGCTGAACAATGTTGAGACTATAGCTATGGCGGTCCCTCCTGTTCGGGGTCGGTGGGCCCTGTGCCACTCTTTTTTTGTGTTAATAGCCAACAAACGAGCAGACGAGCCACCTGATGGTAAATGGTCACCGACGCCCATGGAAATTATCAATACCAAAGGCATCACTAATGCGTTGTTGGCCAGGAAATTAGAAGAAGGTAAGAAATAAAGTACTGGCTCTCAAGCCCCCAGCCGGAACACGACGAGTCGTTTGGCGGCTGACTCAAGCAGGAGGGTGGTAGCTAGCCAGGCAGGCTTCACGGAAAGACAATAATAGCAGTAATAATATTAATGACAATAATAATACTGGTTATATAATCCATACGCGAAGCCCTACCACCAAGCAGGCTGGCTTCTGTCGCCTTTTAAGATACCCTGTTTTGCCAGCATGGAATTGGGGACAGTATTTTAGACCGCCCCAATACGACAATAAGTTTAATTTCGACTTTGCTTTCGCATGGTGGTTGGGTTTTTTCCTGTCATTGCGGAGTATGATCCTTGTAGTACTGTTTAACTTGCCCTACGAAGGAGCTTGTCGGGGTTTGCTTTCTTGTTAGGGTGTAGATTTCCAAAAACTAACAGCCAAACTAACACTAAAGATTTTTTTTAAATACTGGAATGGAAAGGAATGCGGTAATATGTATGAAAATGAACATGAGAAACGATTATCGCCTTGTAATTTAAACCTATATACAAACTATTGATATAGCTTCGTGAAGTGGGTTAATACAGTATGTAGTAAAGATCAGAAAGTATATGAGTATTCCGACTAAGACAGATTAGGAGCTACTTGAGCTTATTACGGAATTCTAAAACACAATCATATTTGCGAAGTCTGGAAATAAACCTGATGCATAAGTTTTGGAGCTTATCGAGGTGTTTCTCGATCAAGATTTTGGGTACGATTGTACATTTATATTGACAGTTACAATAGATAGGAGTAACAATATCGTATTAGAATTATCAGTTCACGATGAATTTTAAAAATACCGGCGACATCAAATCGGAAGATACGTCACTATGCGCACATGATGACGCACATGTCAAAAGTGTCAGAAACCCTGAGTGACGCTACCGATCACGACTATAAATATACGTCGGAGATGGTCATTAGTATAGACGTGAAACGAAACTCAGCACGATATCCGAGTGATGGCAGCACCGCCGCGATGACGTCGATACTCGGCTAACATCGTGCTACAACAGAGCCTAGCTAGTGGAGTGAGGCCGGGTGGAGACACAATTTACATTCTGCAGTCGAAGTGATCGGTTCCTCCGCACTGGGAACTGTTACTAGTTTCGTTTGCCCGGTGTGAAGTGTTTGCTAACAATTAATTAAAAGTGTTAAACGATTATACGCCCACGCTATGTTCGACAATGTTGCTAAAACTACTGGCATTCGCCATCATATATATAAATACAAGTTTTAAAATGGAGCCTCAAAGCACGGGCCCGAGGTCACTGATCCTCTACTCTGGCGGGAGATCTGCTTTTGCTTTATCCGATTTCGTAACCGGATATTATATTATAATTAACTATTAAGCAAATACAAGCTTCTAATACTGGTTAGTTACTGATGATTTACATAGACGAGTACATACGCAGCCTTAGAATGAAAGGGACTTAACTCAAAAATTGCAATTTATGTGAAATGATGAAGAAAGTTTTCAAAAATGTATGGTCTTGAGCAAATTTAAAGAGACTGGTGTATGAGGTTTTCCCTTTTTCCCTTTCTCACTCATAATTCGGGCTCTTTTTCACCATGGGGTTTTAGAGTAGGCTTTTTTTAAGTAAATTTATAGTAAAATCTGGAATTTCAGGAATTTTGAGTTAAGTCACTTTCATTCTAAAGGTGCGATATGTATATTATCCCGACGACCTTGACGACCCCGTAGCGCAGTGAGTAGTAATCCTATTGGCCGGACCAAGGGTACCTACCGGGTTCGGTTACAAGCCGGGGCAGACAATTTAATGAAGGATAAATGTTTGATTAGCATGGATGTTTGTGGTGTCATATTTGCGTGCAGGCCACTCGCAATACAGGGAATCCAAGTGCGAAGGCAGGACACAGAGGTCACGTCATATATGACTACATTCCTGTAGTTAGTTAAATATATTTCAAAGTATGTATTAATAAAAAAGGTACTTTACTGATATAATACTTCTCTGGTAGTTTATGTTAAAACTTTTTTTCATATTTAAATGTATTTTTCGCTACAATAAACATTTTTTCTCTAAAGAACATGATAGTGAAACAAAAAAGATTTCTACATATTTTACGTCGTGTACGACAAAAGAACGCCGTTCCACTGCGGCTTACTGCCAAGGGAACGATAATCGCTTGCCGTTATCATGAATAACAAAACCCTTTCTCATTTACATACATACATATATATATATACACATATATATATACATATATATATATTATATTACTATATTATTCAATTTTTAAAAATAAAAGTCAGTAGAATTGAAACAACATCGGATAGACCCAGTACTGTAACTGTTTTAATTTTAATTTAACTGTAATTATTGATAAAAAGAATATGGATAGTTATTAAAGGATAAGGGAGGAAAAGCTTAATATTCGTAAATTTGATTTATTGTCTTTTCTATCCTCATCTTTTAAATCTGTCTTCCAAATATTAAAATTTTCGCTCCAATAGATCGAAAAACTTCTGGTGTGATGATCGGCGGTGATGCGATCCTACTGACGTGTCTGTTTTGCTCGTCAGGTGTTAACCTTAATATCCGGATGTGACGTGTCCTGACTTAGAAACTTCCTTTTAAAGATTTATTAGCTGTTTCATTCATATAAAGTTGTGTGACTTTCACTGAAATTATGATTTTATTTACTGCCTATTTAAGTTATAAATAATCGTAGCTAGCAGTTCGAGAGCGGCTTAGCTATGTTTTGTCTTAAAATTAAAAATGATTATTATACTTATGAAACTAACTGGAACTATCAACTTTAAACTCTTTAAAGATCACTCTAGATCAAGTTCAGAATATGCCGATTTTAAAGCACGTAAGTAAATCAAGTATCATCAAAATAGTTTCCTTACAATTCAATATTAAATCCGATGGAAAGCCCATTCGAAACTAAAAGCTATTTTTTAATTTTATACCGGTATACCAATTACATAGATCGTGATCGCCACGAAACTGCGGTAGTGTGGAGAAATTTTTGACATTTGACATTTGATGCACACTAATGATAATGATGAGTTGCAGACTTACTTTGGCCTAAAGATGTTTCCATATTCGTGAACAGAGTTCTAAACGGATGTTCTTGTGAAACCAACAAATTTCTCAATTAATATGAATATCTTAACATTTTATTTTATAATGATGAGAAATTATATTAATATGCAATCTTTTGTGCGTGCATGTAAATAAATCATTATTTAAAGTATAAGATGCTACAAATACAATATAAAACGTAAATAAATAAATTTTACCTGCGGCAAATGCCTCGATCTCCGCGGCGCCGGTGTCGTGCCCGATAAGCACTTCCCGTTCGGAACCGCCTTCGGTATCTCTTCCTTAACTTCCGGCCTCAATATCGGTATGTTATGCTTTTCGAAGTATCCATTCTGTATCATCTGGTCTAACGAAACCTCTAACTCTCTAACCGCGACTACCTTTCTACCGCACACCGGGTCGTCGACAACCATCTTCCTACAACCGGATACTTCTGAGAACTTAACGTTCTTCTTCGGTTCGTCTCGCTTCATTCTTCTGTCTTTCTCCGGCGGGTCTGTTGTCCAGTACCGAGCATGTTTGTCTGTCAACCGGAGAGGTTTGCAGACTGCTACGTTTTTCGGCCGCTCCAAATTTGTTCCTGTCCTCGGCAGAGTAAGATTTGTGACTGGCTTCCGATAACTTACCGTTTCTTGTTTTCTTTTCTCTTCGTTTCGTAAGTTCGAATAAGTATCATAAGACTCTCGCGGCCGCCGCTTTTCGGCATCAATTCTAAAGTCGTAGCAATCTTTTTTATACCTTCGATAACTTCTATCCTCGTTGCAGTAATAAGTTCGTTGCAAGGAGTTGTATTTCGTATCGTAACTTGTCGGTAAGTTCAGGTACTCTGGTCTGATTGGTCTGAATAATGATAAACGGCCTTGCGCTTCATCGAAGTCTGAATAGATATCTTCGTATACATATCCATTTTTCCTTCGAGGTAGATCGTATCGTTCGAAGCACTCTGACCTGAATCGATTGGGTTCCGATCTGTTGCCGTATCGTTCGGGTTGATATCTTCGTCGCCTGTCGTATTCGTATTTGAGGTCAGGTCGTCGGTCGTACAGAAGCTTTTCACTGGATCCCGCCATTCTTATATTATTAGATTTTCCTGGAAAAGGAGAAATAGGATTTTAATAAGAGCTTTGTGGAATCCAAGGGATCGGGAGAATCATTTGAATCGCCTCAACCGAATTGTAGGCGCAAATTTCGCCAGGTTTTACGAGGGGACGGTAAACATTTGTTAGACGCTCGCTGAAATATTAAGTTGGGTTGTGGCGCAAAGCAATTCTAAAATTAAGGCTTATTGTCGTCGTGAAATATCTTTCGCTGTTTCGTACAACTTATTCGTAAACGACTAAATTTGTACGAAAAGAAACCACAAACATAACAGATGCTATTCAATGTGGTTTCATCGGAGTATAAAACGATGTTGTGTCGCAGCTGTTGGCTACATCTCCAACCGAGTAGCAGCCAAGGCAGAAAACTCCTGGCAACTGATAACTTGTAAAGTGTACTGTTTAACGATACTTCATTTGTGGAGGAGTTAGTGGCAAAGTGCTATGACCGAAGTTGTCCGATGTGGCCTTACGACTGCTCACTATTAACACAAAGCCATTAACGGTACTATACGATATTCAAATTAATTTTCACATTAGAGCTTAGATACGAACTTAGTACATCTCGCATTTTAAACACAAAGACCTATGAAACTGTGAATGTATAAATAATTAAGAAATATTAAATAGCCAGGCTGGCTCCAGTCTAACTGATCCTGCTCAAGACGGGACGATGTAATGGCACATGTTCCATCCTATTTCAATTGTATCACTCGTATAATTATAAATGGTGCACGTGTGTGGTGCGATAGTTTATTATTTACCTGGTTTGCTAGATACTATTCGAATCGTTTTATGAGTTTTGATTGCAGTGTTGGACCTTTTCAATGACAGATGTTCCGTGGAATACTTTATCGGCTATTTAAACGAAACACATGAAGTGAATTGCTAAAATGTGATTCTCGTAGTTATTACTAGTTGGACGCAAAATATTCTCTGCAAAAACTATATGGACTCTTAGGCTTCTTACTCAGAAGCTAGTTTTTAAAACGTGCGATATCCTTTGTGCCGTACATGTAAGAGCAAGCATAAAGACATTGCCATATTATCTTTAGATAATTATTATACTTATCGTTAAACAACTTAGCATTGTGCGTTAAAAATTATCACGAAATTATAACGTATATGAATTACACACATTAACATTAGTGGGAAAATTGCGACGGTAACATTGTAAATCGTTAGATAAATAATGGTTCATCGAATGATCATTTTGAATAGTTCAAGATCTTACGTCATTAAGTCGACCGCTAACCCTATTAAACGTAAACTATATCAGCGTAATGGAGTACATATGAATATACTACAGTATTCCAGACTGTCCAGTGAACGACTAATAAAACGACTCGGATAATAAGACTACCGAATAAAAAAAGGTGTAATCGACACGATTAATCGTTCAATCAATCAAAAAACAATTCGTTCAATAGCGGTTTAAGTAGGATTTTATAAAACGCGCAATAGAAACGCCTTACACGCCACATGCGGTTCATATAATATTCCAAAACGTTAGCAGCTCGGAAATGGAGCGTCTAACTAATTGGTTGTACGTTCTACGTCAGATATACATATACGCTTAGATCATATGAGAAAACCTTTTACTAGGGTCTTTTATTAACGAAATAGAACCCAAAACAATAGCTGTTAGAATTCTTGTCTGTTTGACTATGCTTTTGCGTATGCGTAAAAAGCTATAAATGAATATATTTCTAATTCATAGAACGAGAAAAGCACAGTGCTAAACAACGTAGGTACTATTTCTAACCGCCAGGCGTAGTAATTCTGTTTCTTGGTAAATCGATAAAACGAAGATTGTCAATTCTAATAGATTCTTAATCAATAATAGGATGGATTGAGAAGTTAAGATTGTAATCGTTTATTACTGACACTGACACAAGTCTTATTGATTCATTAATTTTTTTATACTTTATTGACGCACAAAAATCGTGAATACCTGTAACATTTATAATGTGAATACTCGTGATAATTTATGTTTAAAATCATATGTACCGAACAAGTTGAAACACAGAGCAGACCGGTTGAAACCCAACCTTCTGCTAATCTTATTACAAACCGTGTTTTATTCATGTTACACTAACAGTGTTCCCACACTGATCGAAAACTTTACCTCGATCTTTACGTTCTGTTACCAATTTTGTTTACTGATAACACTATAACTCGATAATAGCTACCACACAAATGTATGTATGTGTATATTATATCTCAATTAGGGTCGTTACGCCTACCGCAATTTTTCATCATCACCAGGGCTGACTGATAAAAAATGCCTCAAGGCATTAAGTTCAATAATCCTCCTCGAAATTGGAAAATTTTCAAATTTTTCATAAAGTGACTAATAACTGTACTAATCACTTATTTTCTGATTACTACAAACAATTTTTTTTTCTGTGATGAGAAAAATAGTGCCGGTAATTACTAGGAGAGGTATATCGATCATTTTGGTGAATCACCTGAAGTTTTCAGATATCCAGAGGACTTTTCAATGTGACGGTGGTATAAAGAGTATTTTTAATGTAATGTTATATTTGTATCTACCTCTGTTCAACAACAAATAATGAAATTAACTCACACACACACACACAAAACTGCACCCAAAACTCGAAAATAAACATTTATTTATCAAATAAATATCCGCCTTCGCCAATAATAGCACCGGGAATCCCTCGCTCTGCAAGCAAGATTTTATGCTTAATTAATTGATTAATCAATAATAACCAGTAATTATTGTTGTAAATTTAAATACAAAACAAGATCAAATTAAAATACCCTCGATTTAATGAGGCCTCCGCGAAATCATCAGTGATTTTGATCCATGCGCTTCGAGAATTTCCTAGCTATTTTTGCAGAAACACTACGAATTTATTGCAGATTTGTCCATTGTATTCCCCAACGATAAAAACTCGTATACACAACGCTTGTAGTATGTACTACTGGTAGTTCATTATCGTGAAAAATATTCTCATTGTATTCAGAACGTACAAAATTTTTAACAAAGCGAACTATCTCTCACATGTAAACATCTCTCACATATAGTGCGCTGTTTTCAATTTTACACCAATTTTTTCGCTGCCTAAAATATTTCTGACGTGTTCGAACATCGTAGTAATTTGAATCCGTATCATAATCACGATATATAACAATGGTAGTCCTTAACCTCGTAAAAACTAACCGTTTGCCTATCCTCCTGTTTTTGTATTTCCATTTTATTGTCATTCCGTCTTTTCATGATTCCATCTTTTTACCTACCAGTCTGTCTGTCCTTCTGTCATATTGTCTTTCTATCCATCTATCTCTCTTTCTTTCTGTCTGTTTGTGTATCAACCACGAGTTTCTCTGTAGCTTCCGCAGAAAAAGTTAAATGTCGAACATGTATTTTTAATATACGTATTCTAAATAGAATATTAATTTAAAGAGTAAATTAGAGCAATTCTTTTTCAAATGTATAATGTGACATATCATGTACACTACCGGTCAAAAGTTTGAGACCACTAATAAAAGATTTTTGTTATTAGTAAATATTCTTAAAATATTGGTGATAAAAAGTGATCTGCACACCTGCATATTCTATTGTTTTTAAAGATTGCCTAAAAGCTAATTCTTTTGTATATAAGCCAAGGAAAGGGCCATAAACCAGCATTGTTTCCAAACTGCAATGTGAGCCGAAGAAGAGCTAGTCCGATAATCGATTGTAAAAATTTTATTACCTCATTACCGCAGCTGACACTTCGTTTTTTTTTTACATCATCTTACAATGCGATTGTTCTATATTTTTAAAATATGTATTTTAAGTTTATTTTAACCCGATATTTTCATGGTTATCTACGAATATCCGCTGTTAGTCTGATTTTGTGATTCCTACAGTCAAGATGTCTCTAAAATGGGAAAAGTTTGCGAAATTAGTATCGAAACGCGATCTGCCATCGTTGTTCTCCATAATGAAAGCAAATCTGAACGTGAGATTGCATCTCAACTCAAGTTATCAAAGACTTGTGTTCATCGCACTATTGTGCGGTACAAACAAACTGGCAGTAATCAAGATCGTCCGCGCTCCGGGAGACCAAGAGCTACGACTTCTAGTGAAGACAAATTTATTGTGGTAACCAGCAAGCGAAACAGACGCCTAACAGCCCCAGAAATCCGCGTTGAAGTCAACAAAACTCGGGAAAAACCTGTGTCAGTGTCTACAGTGAAAAGACGATTGCGAGACGCCAAGTTGTATGGTCGCGTTGCTTTTCGAAAACCTCTTCTAAAACCGCAGAATAAGAAAAAACGGTTGCAGTGGGCCCTAGCCCATCGAGACTGGACCGAAGAAGATTTCAAAAAAGTACTTTGGAGTGACGAATCTAAATTTGAAATATTTGGTTCAAAAAGAAGAATTTTCGTTCGACGTTCCGCCGAAGAAAAGATGATGCCACAGTGTGTAGTCCCGACTGTCAAGCATGGTGGCGGATCTGTTATGGTCTGGGGTTGTTTCTCAGGCTATGGGACTGGAAATCTGGTCCAAATTAAAGGAATTATGAAAAAGGAGGAGTATAAAGTAATTTTGGAGAAAAATGCTATTCCCTCCGGACTAAAGTTAATCGGCAAAGGATTTATTTTCCAAATTAATTATGTAGGGGATATTTAGACGAGAAACAGTCAGAAAAAGTGTTGGAAAACATGACATGGCCACCCCAAAGTCCCGATCTTAACCCCATAGAGCTTTTGTGGGAAGAACTTGACCGAAACGTTCGGGAACAATGTCCTTCTTCACAGCAGGCCATGTGGAATGCCTTAGAAGACAGCTGGAAGAATATCTAGTAAGAGACAATAAATAAGTTAATTGCTCGCATGCCAAGATTGGTAAAACAAATAATAAAATGCAAAGGAGGATATTTTGATGAAAAGTCTGTGTAAACTCTCTTGTTTGTATTTTCTTTAGTAATTTAGTATTATCTTTTGTATTCGTAATTTTTTAATTTTAAATATTATGTATAACATGGAACTAAAAACTGTATTTAAATCATTATGATTGAAATATGTTGACTTTTATTTGTTTTCTTAATTTTTTTATAGTGGTCTCAAACTTTTGACCGGTGGTGTAAACAGACTCGTTATAGAGAATTCTAATACATATGTCTATCCAATTTTTATAGGGTTAAAATGTATATTTTAAAATAGTTTCAAAAAATGCAGGAAAAAATACTGAATATACTTATTGGTAACTAAGTTACTAGCACCTGACGACGTCCCTTATCTGAGGTAACTTTCCGCAACTATTGGGACCTGCACTTCATGAGATGACTGGATTAAGTGATATGTGATCATGAACTACGATTTAATTTTTAATTTTTTTTTCATGTGAATAATGATGAAAATGAACGGGTAGACATGCCGATGGTAAGTTCCAACCATCCATGCATCACCGAAGGCATCACCGACGCGTTGTCGGTTAAGATGGAAATAGACTCACCATTTAATTATTGATCTTTGGATAATATGTACAACCGAAACACTGAAAAACATATCATGGCTGATTTTACAATGAGGATGGTAGCAAAGCAAACAGTAAAACCCTATTACTACACATAAGTACCGTTGGATTAAACTGGATGGTACAGAGCTTAACGACCTTTGCCAGTGCAGTTTAGCGTTCGCTAAAGTTCGCTATTGTCCGTCACACAGAACGCGGACCACCAACAGGACAAGCTTGCTGGAATCAAATATCTATATATATATAATAAGATTTAAATTGAACGTTTTCTGTATACAAAGGATATATGAGTAAAACTATTATTAGGGGCCTATTATAGACCCGAAAACAACAGTTTGAACTTTTGTCTGTTTTTCTATGCATTTTTTTCGCGCAAATCTCAGAATCGGCTTAACCGATTTGAATATGGTTTTCACGAATGTATTGCATTGTAAGCATCACATTTCATTTCAATCCGTCCATAAATAAAAAAGCTATAAATTAATCAATGTATTTCTAATTCCCAGGACGAGAAAAACAGTCCTAAAACAATGCAGGTGTTATTTCTAAGCGTAAGGCTTAGTTTTTCTTAACCGAAGCGAGGGTAGTTTGCTAGTAAGATAATAAAATGCTATTCGACATAAAAACAATATCATTTAAACCTAATAACCATCAGATACGATATTCATTTATAATTTAGTTATATTTGTCGGTAACATTAACTCATACAATAGCTATGTCGCAGTGCGGACCCGATCTTGATTGGTTTAGTACAATTCATTATCCTGAATTCGAATTATGTCGACCGAATAACCATTAAAATGCTACTAATAAGTTAGCACAATACATCGATTAATAACGTTAGTGTGTTCTTCTATTACGTTTTGAGTCAATAGCATAAAATCATTCTAATGCCTCATCATCATATTAATCATGAAATGTTTTCAAATTTAATCATATTTTTCATTTTAAATCGTTGTGTTTTATGACCGGTTAAAGTCAAACGTCACACTCATATTGAAGACAAGCTTCTTCTGTCTTTTAATAAAAAAACCGAACTCAATTTTACAGTGACTAAATCGATTTACAAATGTAGTGGAAGAGATCGTATGATTTGGTAACTGTGAAAGCAGAATACAGAGTTTAAGGAACTGCAACTTACCTGACACTTGATAATGGAGTTCGGAATATAATTTGGATATTTAAAATTCTTCACTACGTTGATAAACTTAATATCAAATTTGCAAATGGCCTCCATTTGCTTCAGAAAAAGTTACCTTAGGCTTAGAAATAACACCTGCCTTGTTTTAGGACTGGAATTTTCTGGTTCTGTTAATTAAAAATGCATGTATTAATTTGTAACTTTTTTTGTTATGGACGGATTTTCAAATGAAAAGTACTTCAAATATTAAACAACGCTTACTGCGATACATTTGTGAAAACCGTAACTAAATCGGAGAAGCCGTTTTAGAAATTAGCGCAAACAAACGCACAGACAAACAGACAAAAATTCTAACAACTGTTGTTTTGGGTTCTATTGTGTTAATAAAGGTCCCTAATGGTAGTATTTCTCATATATCCTTCGTGTACAGAAAGCGATTAGTTAGAATTTTATTCTATACTATTATTATTATAATGTTTGGTTTGTTGAATTTATTGTATTGTATTGAAGTTAAAAATGATTGAAATTGCAAGGTATTGCATTGTTGAAAACATGCACTGAAACATACTCACAATCATCTACAAAAAGGTATGAGTTTAACATTTCCTATAAAAGATTTGTGATATTTGTGAGTAATTTACATTTATTTTAAATACAATTTTACAAGTCTCTAAATGTCCCACACTACATTCTTTAAGGACTGGAATGGGAAGAGACAATGTTAGTAAAGTTCAAACAAAAAAGATTACATTTGCTCAGCGGCGATACTAAGCACTTTTATGTACAATGTAACTTAACTTTGTCGTGCATGTGACTGGAAGAAGACTGCTTTGGATTAAATACGAGTAAAATGATTAAATACATACCATACATACAGACAACGCGCGCGTGCATTTATACACTAATGCAAGAGTGTGCATACATATATACTTTTACAAACACATGGTTTAATTTTAGTTACTATTCGAAAGAACTGAGCCTTCTGTGAGATATTGACAATGTTTTCTGCGATGGTTACCTCTTCACACCCAGGCGATAGTTATGTACTTAATCATTGGTAAATAATAAAGTAATTAAAAAAACAGATCTCGTTCAACCACAGCACCCAACAACGTAACAGTTATACAGGCAATAAAAACAGCACATTGTGGTAATTACAAAACGGCAAAGCGGCCGGGAAGCGAACCTTGAACCTGTGTCAACGTACAGCGGCAGGGCGTCGCACTGCGCCAATCCACCTGCGTAATACAATTATGCAGTCATTGAAGCTATTGTCTTCAACTCGATTGTTTCAAAAAATCCAACAACACACAAGAACATAGAAACAGACAAAAACTTTCACTTAACCCGTAATTTACCGAACATTTCAATATGGAATCTGACTGACTCCGCGAAGGTCCGATTCGGAGTTGATCGAATTTTTATTACTGAAACAGGGGATTGCGTGAAGCGCAACCCTTCTGCAAGAAGTACAACTTTTTTTAGCCTAATACTACGGCACTGGACTCTGGGATCCTCTTCCGGTAAAACGCTTTATTAAATGTTCAGATAACTTAAACAATTTCTCTGTATTTGGGTCAAACTTTCGGCCCTATCGCTTTCTACCGTCAAACTACGGTATCAGCAGAGTCATTGCCAATAGCTCCCTGCTCAAAAACGCGTTTTATAACAATGACATAGCGTTGGTTTCAGTTTGCCTAACACTCGAGCTTTGAGTAGTCCTTGTGTATAGTTGACATCGAGATCTCTTAATCGTTCGGGTGATGTGAATTGACAGACTAAAAGGAGGTATGTAGGTCACATTTTTAAGCATATTAGCATTTGTGTCATTAATTTGCCCAGGGAGTTCTTTACTTATGTAGTCAATATCAATGTAACCTTAAATTAAACTTGTAATTTAATATTAAATCAAAAGTTCCTAATTTTCCGCCACCAGCTCATAGTAAAATATGACTTCGATTTGCTTACTGGTGTATAATTGCAGGTTATACCCATACATTAAAATAACATACAAAGAAGACATATCTATCTATATATAACGAAATTTTTACCGATCGCTTACATGAAGGATACATGAGAAGAACTATTGTTAGGGGCCTTTATTAACGCAATAGAACCTACAACAACAGTTGTTAGAATTTTTGTTTGTTTGTCTGGGCGTCTGTGCGCGCTTATTTCCGAAACGGCATAACCGATTTCGTTATGGTTTTTAATATTGTATTTCATCATTTATTATTTAAAGTTCGTTTCATTGCAATCCGTCAATAAATAAAAAAGTTATAAATTAATATATAACTTTCTAATTCGCAGAACGTGAAAAATCCAGTTCTAAAATAGTGTAGATGGTATCTGTAAGCGTAAGGCTTAGTTTTTCTGAAGCGAAGTGAGGACAGTTTGCTAGTATTAAATAAACTATCCTCTTTAGGTCTCACCTGTAATTAACACGCGCGTTTGTGAATAGATTTTTTTACAGAGATTTGGTCATTACTAATGGTCATCTTAGGTACCATTTATCCACCGTGGATCCGCCCTTTCTGCTACAAAAGAAATGGTTTTATATATTTCTTGTATACAGGTTTCCTTATGATA
Organism: Megathymus violae; assembly: GCA_003671415.1. Lineage (NCBI taxonomy): Eukaryota > Metazoa > Arthropoda > Insecta > Lepidoptera > Hesperiidae > Megathymus > Megathymus violae. The sequence continues at coordinate 437,616 of PDGT01000137.1, read as the reverse complement.
TTCTCTGTTACCTCGACAAGTAATAATTCATTTATCTTATGACCATTTGAGAAATGAGAAATGAGAAATGTGTGCAGGATTCGAACCCCAGCCACTCGGACACCGATGTTAACACCACTACACCACCAATACTTCAATGTATTCAAAAACATTTCTCAAAAATTTACCGAACTCCCGATATTCACAGCGGACAAATGATTCGATCGGGCAACTGGTAATAAGAGCCAGTTTCCAGACGTCCTCTGGATAATCGCCGCAAAGAGTCTCCGCTGGGCGTTTCAATTTCCTTATTTGCCAACTCTGGATACTCGTACGTACCTCGCAAATTGATCTGCAAATACCAGTACGTCTTTTCCAAATTGAAATGTTATTTTTGATAAATGTTGAAATATTGAAATATTTGAAGTGTAGGGCTGCTTCTATATCTTTAAGTATCTTTATTTTTTCTTTGAGTTCAAACCAACCTTTCTTGCTAATACACCCTGCCGAAAAACGGGCGAGGATATGGCGCCAGCTTCTAATGGAGACCGTTGAACGGTGTAGATACCATTGAGTTTGATGAAGGTAATAAATTATGGTGCCGGTTTGTTTGTGTGTCTTAATGTGTTTTAGTTGCAGTGTAGGAGAGTCAGTCATAAAATAATACTCTGCTTCCTTCTTGGTCTTCAACCCGTCGGTGATGCTTTCATATTACGGATAAAAACAGCCATGGCCATTTACCATTTAAGAAATAGGTATTTTTTAGATATGTCTTCATATAGCCTTTAAAATTTACAGCGTTCTCTTATTGGTCTCGATATTCGTGTATACAATTAAGTTTCAAAGTTGATACGTAATTTACTTATTGGATCTTGCAAGTGACGGGTTACACCACAGCATATAACAATATAAACAATATAATGGTATAGATGATCATATAAATGTCAAGGACGCCTGGATCTAATAGTGGCGCAAAGGATTGCATGCAATTTAAAGCATTGTAATTGTTATATATCAAAGGATTTTACATTTAAAAGATGTGCTCAGAAGTTTCTTGAGTTGCATGGTTAGAGCACCTTTATGAAACGGTGATATAAACAAAAAATGACGTGTATAAGTGTTATCACAAAATACCTTAACGACTAAATGATTTTGAATTTGAACCTGAATCGAGACGGCTCCTTTCTTTGTTTGTCATTTATTAACATAAAAAAATAAATGAAGATGATATAAATATATGTAATTATGTCGTTTTTAAGGTTTTCTTCAGCGTAGTAAATGTTATTTTTTTCTTTTTCTATTTTTCACCGACAATTTAAAGTGACTGAATCCAAAGTTATTAAACGTGTTAGATTTTCATGGTCGGAGGGACCTTCCTATCAGCAGGCGGGCCGTCTCCTCGTTGAACGGATAACCTAATCGGTGGTAATCACTTAGAACACACGGTCTGTCTGTTCGTTGGTTTATAAAACGGTTTCGGTCGCTGTTGTTCAAATACAGACAGCAAAAAAGCAAATAAACTAAACCAGGATTCATTCTAGAGTAACCTACCTTTATACATTGAATGAATGAATCAATGAAATAATATTCATTCGAAGTTAATTTTAACGAATACTTCTCGTACGGCAAATTACGCCATCGCTTCAACAAATTCCTACCTTGAGTAGTGTGGGAAGAAGTAGCGGCAAATACTCCCACAGAGGTCTTTTTCCTACTCACAGTTATAGAACGCACTTATGGCTGTATATTAAGCTCATGTCCAAGCAGTCTTATCCTTAAAGTAATCAACTAGTTTGTAATAAACTTTCTTAAGAATGCTTTTGACGTGAGTTTTTAATTTATATTATGGTATTTCTGTCAATTGTAATGGAATTTACACACCTACCCATCAAAGAGCCACCAGTTTTGCTTAGTCTGAAATTCGCTACAATCAGTTTAGCCTTATTCCTAGCAATAATATTGTGAACATTACTCTACTTAAGAAAACTATCCCTAATCCTGAGGTTGTAAATGGCGTGTACTGCTCTTTTCTGTAATATAAAAATCGACTCGATGAACGCACCAGTGAAAGCTGTGAGAGCTTTTAGGTTTGCACGTCGGTCGTACGAAAAGTCCTAGTTGAAAGCCTGCAGGTACATGTAATTTTTCAAAGTTATGCCTCGTTAAAAAATTAATAGATTATTCTGTAGTGTTTTAAAAGGTGTGCGAAGTCGACCAACCTTATATAACCTTATATAACCAACCTTATATAACGAACCTTATATAATGAAGAAATAATAAATCATTTGAAAATAAAGTTAGAACAACGAGCTCTTCTTGTCTTGTCTTAATTCATTCGTATAGATTATTATCTACCTTTTGAATTTTCTGCTATTAAATCTTCAAACGTCCAACGAAGCTTAGTTATTAATATGTAAAAGAAGTGTTTATTTGTTATAATATTATTCTCGAAAAATTAAATGCGCGTATAGTTGAATACGTATTCTGAATAGTGACGGGCCTCGGAGAACTAACGTTTCCTTTTATCGTGTCATTTAGAGATGTAAATTTATTTTACGTACGAATACGTTATAATATGTTCATGAATACTTTATATTCATGAATAAGTTGTTACTACCTGCTTCAGTTTTTCTTAGTATGGGTAATCAATTTTGTTTTGGTTTTTCGGAATCCTAATATCCTAAGAGTCTGCGATATAATTATTCAATTATGTACTTAATTAATGAATATAAATAAACGAATTATGAACATGACAATTAATAAAATAAAAGTGTAATAAATAAAAATAAATAGAGAGTTTATGTACTTACAAATAACACAACACACATATATTTGTAATTGTGTAACGTATCAAAGGATCTAAAAATAATAACAAACAAAACTGAAAATGGTTGCTGGCATATTTAATTATTTATTATATAAAAATGCTCTAAATAACATTATTTATTATATAAAATTCCGAATTATAATATTGAGAATGTTTTAACTGTGCTGTATACGTTTTTATAATAAAGTCTTTAAATTATCTAAGCTAAGACACAGTTTGTCAGTATAATAGTATATTAAATGAGCTGAGAGATTTCTTTTGCAGTTTTTCTCAGTGAAGAGGCATTTTGTTGAAACGTTAGTGAAAGTAGATGTGTCGATAAAATTGACACCTTAATTGACATTTGAAAAAACATTTTGAATTACTGTTTCATGTTGGTATTAACTTTATATTTGATATATTGATGTAATGTAATGTTCTCATGTAAGTGATAAATATGTATCTCAATGAGAATTAAAGATCTCTAAACCGAAATACACTATCATTTACTTTTCTTTACAGGATTATTAACTCCAAAGCATGTATTCGGATTCACCGCTCGCACCAGCACATCACTAGCATTTGTGGTGTTCTCGTTATTAAAGAGTAGTGTATGCCTACATACGGGCTCTTTTGCGAGGTCAAGTAATCACTATAGCGCGTGTTACGTATTGTCTGGATTTCAAGAAAATGCTAGTTCTACAAACTCAGAGTTTGGAAATAAAGTGTATGGTGGCGTTTAAATCTCAGCTTACGTAGATTGTAGCTGATTGGCCGAGTGCATAACTATTAGTATACTAGTGTATTTTTACATTTAAAACCAACCAATAGGTAGACGAGTTACCTGATGGTAAGTGGTTATAGCTGCCCATGGATATCCATAACGTAAAAGTATCATAGACGCTTTGACGATCAAGATGGAAACAATAAGAACATAAGGCTCTCCAATGTTGCAATCTTAATGCTTACCGCAACAATTTAAAGACAATATTAAAAGCAGGCTGGTGCCTAATCAGGCAGGTAAAGTACTAGGACGCAAGGACATCGTAGGTTGAAACTGGATAGTGCAATATTATTCCAATAGAACATCTCTGATCTTCAATAGATTGCACCGTAAGCAGTTCTGGCTTAGAATAAAATGTGGATGAAATAGGTAACACCTCAGCTAAGTCATCCACCCATTTACTGGGGAAATTTCTTCCCCTTTTAGCGATTCCGTGATTAGGATTACTATCAGATCATCGTATGATAATGTTGTCATCATATGATAATTATTATCAGATCATCGTATGGTAATGTTGTAATCAGATAGCAAATTAAACCCATGTCTGAAGCCTTAGAGCGGTAAAAATTCGGAACACTTGGGTTGACAACCGGTTATCCAACCACTTTGCAATGGAGAATCATCCTCAGGGTTGGTGTATACTTACCGAGTACACCGTAGACATTGTATAGCAATTACGAGGTAAACCAGTGCCTTTGAAGGAACATAGAACCAATGGAAGCGTTCTTAGTAGACCAAGTTATTTGATTTCAGTTTTGTTTTTTATGTTAATAGCTGACAAACGAGCAGACGAGCCACCTGATGGTGAGTGGTCACCGTTGCCTTTGAACATCAACAAGACCAAAGGTATCACTGATGCGTTGTCGGCCAGGAAATGAGAAGAAAGTAAGAAATAATAGGTAATTCAAATGAAATTTATCAATATTGGTTAAGTTGAGCAATATTGTTGGCAAATATAAGTCAAGGAACTCGTAACCAACGACATTCGCCAATATTGTCCATGTGACGAAATATTGTAGTCTGATATTGATCATGTTAAGCAACATTGGTTGTTATTGTTATTGTTGTTGTAAAATTAGAAATATATGAACGCATCTAATAAAAACAAGCGGTTTCGTATCTAGAAAGATATAAAAGCGATCAGTGTTAATTGTTTTCATTTGATGATTCTTATAAACCTAATGTTCCAGTGCAAGAAATTTCAATGATCTATCCACTTTGATATCGCTAGAAAAGCCGATACTATCTAGAGATTGTGTCATTTCGACAGGGTTGTCACGTGATGGAAAGAACCGTTAAATTAAAATAAATAATTAGAGTCAAAATGACGTAGGTAATTTACAATGCGCTTACTCTCAATTTTCTTCACTGTAAACTTTTAACCATCAAGAAAAGTCTCTCGCTCCATACGTCTCGAAAGTTTGACCTGTCTAAATAACTCCGCTGGCGAACTCCACGGGTAATACCTATAAATTTGTTCTATGAAAGTAACACTTTGCTGGTAATTTCTTTCATTAGTATAAAGTGATATTTTGTTTTATATTTCGTTTAGCGACATCTGGTGAAATTCAGTGATAACTTGACACGAACTAAAATGCTTCTCTTAGCATATTTTAACTAATAGACTAAAAATGCGTACATAGAGTCTTATTCGAATAGTAGACACAACTTATTAGCGTAACACTATCTGCCCAGAGTTTTCTCATTTACTAAGAAGACTTGTCAAAACGAGAAATTAACTAAATTTAAAACTATTCTTATGAAGTGCAAATTTAACTAATACCGAAAAGAGTGGCATTACGCTGCTCTTTGTAATAAAACTACATTGTTTTGCCACTAACTGTTCCGTTGCAGGAAATTGTCAAACGTTCAAAATCATTTATAATTATGACGAGTGGCAGTTATTTTGAATTTGTCATAACGGCACTCCTGTCAACGTTGTAACCTCAGTGGAAACTTGGCAGTGCCACGCACGAACGATACAAGCGCGCACTTCAAAATTACCTCCGTGTTTTCGAAATATTCAAATCGTTTTAAATCGGGTTTGAACTTATGTTTCCATTATCACATCACCAGCAGTGAAGTACCAACATGGAATATTTTTTAACACCATCTAAGAGATAGATCATCGAATGCCTCAACCAGGCCTATGCTGTGCATTTGCTTAATCTGTTGTGGCCTAAATAAAAAAATGACATACTGTATATTTTTTGACCTGAGGCTGGCCCAGGGTAGCGCTTAAGCCATTCCTATTACTATAAATTTTCTCCGTTATGTTTAACGATGAATTTCGAATATCTCCATTCCATGTGTAGTGTAGTCAAGAGCCCTAGATTGTTGTAATTGGTCCTTCCTATAGCATCGTGAAAATTTTAAGGTGACACATAAATGTTAGTTGTCTTGATACTACAACTGTGTACATTCAGTAAATTTTGGTACCGAGGGTGCGTCTGGTGCTGAACGCATGAGGATAGGCGCCTAAGCTCTCCTGTTGAAGGTCGATGAGCGATATAATACTGTTACTTCTTTGCAGCATGGTAGAGTCTTTTCAGCTTGTTACCGCGTTCCTTTTTAAATCAACTGGAAATATTTTACAAGTTTCGGCTGCAATACCGGAGAGTCAGTAATAAGCGAGTCCACCCATTTTTCTTGGCAATCTACATAAATAAATAAACGCGATTATTTTACTCCAGCCTTTATGTAAATGTCTCGACCGAAAACCAACAAAGTTATTTTGTGGAAAATGACAACCAGAACGCCGGATGTTTTTTCCAACTGCAGGTTTCCCTTTGACGTCGGGAGGCGGAAGAAGAAAAGAAATTTATTTCTTTTCCTCAAAAGCTTTATCTACGAATACGAGACTTAAGTGCTTCGTCCACGAGAGTAAAACGACTACCACACTATACGAGTGTACTATTTACGTCAGACCTTGACAATATACCATATTTATTTTTATACCGTAGTAATGTTTATATAAATACATGTAATTGATTGAAAACATTCAATAAAACTAATCTTGGCTTTTTTATGCTGTGCTAGTAACCTGTATCCATATCAAAAAAAATGTTTACACGATTCTATCAGGCGTTTTATAATTTTTCGAGATTTCCCCATATACTAAATATTTTTCGTGATTCACTTTTTATAAAAATCACATGAAAACCCTTTAAATATTTGAAATAATAATGTTGAAATAGACAGACAGATGTAAAAACCTTGCTTTATACTATGTAGTTATATTACTACTGTTAGTGTGCATTGCGCTATAATGGATGAAGTTCATTAAGCCTGACCTGCGCTAAAGTCTGCTTCGTAAACTTTCATAAAAGCGTCACTCCGGAATTATTTTTTCTTCTGTTTGGACTATTTTTTACACCATCATAAATAATATTATAAGTTTTCCGATACCATGTCAGAGCCAGTACAGACCGCTGACTAAAACATCAGTCGAAGAAGTTGTCATAGAAATTGTTGTTCATATAATATATGATATATAATAGGTTGGGGAGAAAGTATTTTCGCATTTTAGTATGTATGAACTTGTAATAAAATGTCTTTGATTATACCATTTGCATCTGGTCGGTTTTAGTATCATTAAAAAGTTTAAATTTTAAACAAGATAATTTCAAATGCAAATTTGGAAAATGTGTGATTTTTTCATTTGTTTTGCTTACTGCCAAGATGGGTGAGTGTAATGAAGAAATTCGCTACGTTTTAAAATTTTACTACAAAAAAGGCAAAAATGCAACGCAGGCCGCGAAAAAAATTTGTGATGTTTATGGACCTAGTGCAGTGTCTATGAGAGTAGCACAAAACTGGTTTAGTCGTTTTCAATCCGGAAATTTTAATGTCAAAGATGCACGTCGCTCTGGTCGCCCTGTCACGGATAAAATGGATGCAATTTTTGAAAAAGTGGAGCAAGATCGACATATCAGTAGTTACAACATAGCTGAAGAACTGGAAATTGATCACAAAACAGTTTTGACGCATTTGGGCAAAGCTGGGTATACAAAAAAGCTCGATATTTGGGTGCCACATGAACTCACTGAAAGAAACCCCATGAACCGTGTCCTCATTTGCGATTCTTTATTACAACGTAATGAAACCGAACCACTTTTCAAGCAGGTGATAACTGGTGATGAAAAGTGGATCACGTACGACAAGAACGTGCGAAACAGGTCGTGGTCAAAGGCCGGTCAGGCTTCACAGACTGTGGCGAAACTCGGGTTAACTCGCAATAAGGTGATGTTGTGTGTATGGTGGGATTGGAAGGGCATCATTCTGAGCTGTTACCGCCAGGCGGGACCATCGATTCTGAACTCTACTGCGAACAACTAATGAGACTAAAGCAAGAAGTTGAGAGAAAGCGGCCGGAATTAGTCAATAGAAGGGGTGTGACTTTTCATCATGACAACGCTAGACCTCACACATCTTTGGCGACTCAGCAAGAACTAAGAGACTTTGGCTGGAGATGATGGTGGTTATGCGTATAGTCCGGACGTTGCACCTTCAGATTTCTACCTGTTCCGATCTCTTCAGAATTCTTTAGGCAGTGTCAGGTTAACATCACGTGAGGACTGCCAAAACTACTTGACGCAGTTTTTTGATCAATAACCCCAGAATTTTTATAGCAATGGGATCATGTCCCTACCCACAAGATGGCAAAAAGTTATCGAACAAAATGGTACCTATATACTTTAGTTAAATTTAAAAAAACTTTATTGAAAAATGTTTTGAATTTTCATGAAAAAATGCGAAAAGACTTTCTCCGCAACCTAATAGTTGATAGTTCATATAATCCATGATATGAGAAAAAATAAATTGTAATTCAAAATCATTTAACCATATAGGTATTCTCTAATACACTTATGCACGTCATTTTTTTCTTCTACTACCGTTTCGAAACGGTGCTTTAACATTGATGAGAAGAAACGGCGAAAGAAACTCCTCAGCACATCTTTTAAAACAACACACGATAGTTACAAAAGTTTAAATCTGCGCGGAACCGGTTTCGTCATTATTATTTCCAGACGTCCTTGTCATTAATGTATTCATTCTATACTATAATATCCTTTGCCTATAAGCTGTATTTTAATACGTCGCTCAAGAAAGAAATTACCGTGTTTGTCTATACAAGCGTGCCTAGTTATATCCAGTTATATTGTTAATGTAACTTATGTTTATTACATAGATAATTTCAATGAAGTTATATAATATTACATTATTTTTTAACTTTATTGATAGATGATATTCATAAGTGATACTTGAGTGAGTCTTACTGATGTCTATGGGTCATAGTGACCACTTACCATAAGGTGGTACGTCTGCTCGTTTATCAGATTTAAAAAAATACCTATTTGTTTTCATCTTTATTATAGTACTATGTTCTGTCATTGAAACACTGAATATGACTAGATGATCAATCAAACTTGTGTTACTTTGATATAAAAACCTGACATGCATACATGAAGACTGACATCAAACTAAAACTAGCTACTCTATGGTTTGTGATCGGCAGAGATAAGTAATTTCTAATGCGGTCAATAGTGTGATTGGTTGCCGCTCATTCTGAAATCTCTATAGTTCATCCATGTTTCAGCTCTGTCGGTGCCTTCCATCTGGAATATCGTTATACTAGACCTGGTTATGAATACTTTTTTAAAGTAATAAATAATACATGTTTTTGATATTATAGTTCTATTAGGTTTTCCTATCATATTTCAATGTTTCTACTTCATTTATAAATATAAATACCTTTGTAAGTTTAATTGCGAACATATCAGTGTGCATTTTTTTTAATGATCAACTAACGAAATAGGTATATTATGTTCTATGTTGATTCTAAATTTCAACTCTATACTTTTCAAAATTAAAAAGTTACAAGTTTTTGATCAGTAAAATCCATATTTTCCATAGTACTCTGGCTCCGTTTGCACATGTGACTCTTTGAAAGTACTAAATTTTAAATTTTCCGCCCTGAAGTTCACAGAAAATCGCGTGTTATATAAGTGTTCAGACAGACTGAATAGTCTGGTCCACGAAGTTATATAAATTTTCAAATGTTATATGGAACCCTAGGAATGAAATATATCTCGTGCACAGTAACATATTCTTATAAATTGTGAAATGTGACTTACATTTTAGACCCCAGTAATGTTTGATTGATACTATTACCATTATCGCCGTGAAGTTAACCTCTATAACAACATTTTCCTAATGGGCCATTTGGGTTAAACGAACACGTTCATAGTTAAATTCTTGGCCTTATAAATTATACGACAGGAATTAATATAATTCTAGACTTATAATTTATCAAAAATGAAAACAGCGCATATTATTTTTTTAATGAAATACCTACCCTATTCTGTACCCTTTCTTTTCTTTTATTAATTTCTGAACGCACGCGTTGTCTGTGACATTATTTATGAAACGAGCACTCGGATTGATTAGTATGCGTATTTTACCGCCAATTTTAGCGATCGCCGCGCGCTTCTCCGCTAACCTGTCAGACCCGGCTCTTGTTCGTTTTCGTCTCTCGCCCGCTTTTGTAGATGTTTGCGTCTTGGATGAAGTTACCAAAAGTGTACAAATGAAGTCGATGAAAAACTTCGTCGCAATTAACCTCTGCTAGGTGACTAAACCGGCTTAAACTATCAATATCCCTATCCCGCTGGAGAAGACCTTACATCTTACTGGTCTTACACCTAGTCTAGGGCTGCCAGGTTTTACTAATCTGATCGCAATCCCACTTGTCTGACATAACAAAACGGAGCCTTTAATTTACAACCTCAGGCTTCGCTTAGACATCTTTAAAGAAATCAATATATGTATTAACTGTTGAATCTCAATACTTTTAAATAATATTGCACACGTTAAAAATATTCTGCTGGTTTTGTTAAGGAGAGTGATGCTCCCAAAGTTATTACTGAGAATAAGGCTAAGCTGATTGTACCAAATTTCAGACGACCTAAGAATTACGGCATCGAACGATTTGTATCAGACAGGGCGTCTACCAGACATCGGTGACTTCGATATTATTTTATCCAAAACTCAATCTGACGTAGCTGACCGCGTGTACGAATTCATCAATGAATCTGTTAAGACTAGAATGTTGATAAAATATATGCTTCTAATTGTTTTCTAGTTTTAGCCAGTTGTAAGTCATTTGATATTGATACAAACGCTGACATGTGTGTCTATACAAAACTGCTTAAATAAAAAAAAACAGCATAATTAATAGTGAAAAATTCACATTAACGTATTGTTTATTAAGTAGTAAAAAAAAATTGGTAATCAACTATAACATATCTTCTTCTTTATGCAGTATGTATTTAAAAAAAAAGATTTTTTAATGGTATATCTATACTAATATTATAAATGCGAAAATAACTGTCTGTCTGTTGGTCAATCACGCTTAAACCACTGAACCGATTTAAACGAAATTTGGTACAGAGATTAACTAGACCTTGAGAAAGGACATAGGCTACTTTTTATTGCGAAAAAAAGGGTTGAAATAGGGGATGAAAGTTTGTATATGTATGTGTATTGCTTCAGAAGTTAAACTCATGGAAATTGGTGGTAAGCACTTTGGTTAAATACGAATTAACATGTATTTTTGAAAAATTTGAACCCTTAGTAGTCGATAAAGGGGATGAAAGTTTGTATGGCGACTTGGTTAAAACTTAATTTGCATAAATACTGTTAAAATAAAATGAAGATTTACTTGTTTTTCCATTTTTTTGATATTCATCCCCAGAGAGTGTAAAAGTTTTGTAACAAACGCATACCGAGTCGAAACTGCTACACTTAGAAATTTGAAATTTTGACTGTAGATTTCATTTGTAACGTTAACTTCAAATAAAAAAAGGAAACGTAAAATATGAAAACAGGCAGTAAGAAACAACGGGAAATAAAACCCTTAGTAGTACAAATAAGGGATGAAATTTTGTATGGTGACTTAGATAAAATTTAATTAATTTGCGTAAAACTTTATATAAGCCATACCAGGGATCTTATGAAGTTCCGTAACCGTAACCAAAACTATCGGATATCCGAAATATATTCGTCACCCTAACTGAATCCGATAAAAAAGTTTCGGATAATTTCGGATAGCAGCAGTCTAAATAAAATACGTTATGACAGATTTTCGCCGGCCGAGCCGATACGCTAGATGCGTCATTACAATTTTAGACTGTTTATTGTTTTTTCTGTGACTGTAATACTGCATTATAACGAGAAATAAAGTCAAACTGTTACTGTTGTGTGTCTACTGTTATTGTTGTGTTGTTTTTTTTTTCCATGTTGTAAATCATCAAATATCCGTAACCAAAACTATCCGAAACAATTGGATAATCCTATTAATATTATACAGGGTGTAAGGCAAACGCTCCCGAAAACGAAGACAGGTGATAGTACTGATGATACCTATGATGATGAGTGAGAAAAAAAAATCGATTTGAGTGAAAAAAAAAACATTTTTTTCAACTTTTGTTTCGCCTTATTCACGCTTTATCATGTTAGTACAGCTAAAATAAACTATAATTTCATAAAAATTCCTCACTTCACTCTAACAAAAAAACCAGCAATGAAATTCAGCCATGAAAACAGCTGAGCGCGGGTTCATCGCCCGAGCGCCGCGCGTAGGTATCGTGTGTAACGCAGCGGCCCGCAGTTAGTACCTACCTAACTTATAAACTGCCGACTATGCCGCAATAACCAATACTAACAATCACTGTACTGTGTCGCTACCCACTACTTTTATTCGAATTCACTGGTTGTACAAATTAGGTACCGGGTGCGACTCCCCGTTGACGAAAAGTTTACTTAAAGGAAATTTTAAAATGAACAACCAGGATTTTTAATCGATAAAAATATTAAACAGAACACTACAAACACAAATACACCTAAACCTCAGACTACCCAGCAAATACACTAAACGTAAGAAAAATACTTCTACTACCAAAGACCCATACAAATTATGGTCTAACAAGCAATAAAAATGATGGAGCTAGAATGTACAATAAGTCACCTGAAAACATTATGAACGTTAACTCCATTGCAAAATTTAAACGCTTTTAAAAAGTTACTTTCTTAGAGAAATCCAATAATTACACACACACACGCATGCACGACAAACGCACGATACACCCACAAACGCACATACATACAAGCAAAAATATGCCGACATACATACATAACATCAAAACTTAGGCAGGTACATAAAATAACTAAATTCTACAAGGTCGCCGAACAAAATACTTTAAAAATTAGTTTAAGTTTCTCATTCTAAGTGACTATCTATGTCTTATGAGAAATAAAGACTCAATAAACCGAACGTGTAGGTATGTTTATGATTCCGTATTCAGTTATGTACCTATTCAGATCCGTTTAGCAATAACTTATTTAAAAATAATGTAGGTATGAAACCGCTTACCGACCTAAATCTTCAGTGGCCGTAAGAGATGCCGCTCAAATTGTACTCCATTTATTTCGAGGCAGATTTGGGCTCGGTGTTTCGTTTCCTCGCCAAATGTCCGTCGTCCGTCCAGGTGACGTGTTCAATGAAATCAGGTAGACGTTGTTAACAATTTTGCAATACTTCCTGTACCTTCCACGGACTAAATAGTCACTTGACTTCCACCGCCTGCCGCTACTGGACCAATGGGCTGATTTTCCAAAACTCGCTCGAATGCTGCTATAATCAGACGAGATTTCTCTCGGTAAATTCGTAACGCACGTGTAGCATTTCCGCGAGCTTCTCCAAGGCATACTGACATGTTACCGAATTCACGAGCACTATCAACGAACGCGTTGAGCATTAATAAACTAAACAATAACTGATACAACACAAAACGTAACAAAAAAGTAATATTCCAACAAAATTGAATTAACAAAACTTAACCGTCACTCACACACGCATGAAGGTCAACACGGAACTGTGTTAAAAATCCAAAATGCCGCCAAACAAATGCCTACGTCCTTGCTGCTATCTTTGCGTAGGCACTTTGATCTATCTATTCCAAAATATCGATAAAACCTAACGATATTCCCAACTTTATTTTATAAGTATAGTTATAGGTACTAACTGGTCTTCTTATGGAATTTAGAAGCTAGATTTGTAATTTTCAATAAAATTAAGTGATCAATCGTTTCTACCCTGATGTAACAACAAGCTTGTTACTTCTTACAATTATATTAAAAATTAATAAACATTTCTTATTAGTTACTCACGTAAACAGTTACAAAAACCATTTCATATGTATAAAAATGTTTACACACTCACATCCCCGCGCTAGGAGTCTCTGTGTATTTAAAATAAGTTAAAAATTTAATAATACTGAACTCATTACTTAAAATAAATTGCAATTTAAATCGATAGTTAATTATTTAATAGAAAATAATTCTCATATTTTATTTTAATTAATGAGATTTTCAGCTTTAAATAAATACGTAAAGTGTGTTCTAATTTTTGTGACTGCTTAAAAATGGGACCATCCTTACCACTTACAATTTCATATCAATATAGAATATCAATACTTTTTACGGTTTTTATTTATTTCGTTCTAAATTTTACAAAACAAACGTTTGATATGAGTAAATATCGATATTTTACGACCGATACTCAATCAACTAAAATTATCGATATTTCAGTGGTATCGTCATCCGTTTACAAATCCTTTACACTCGCCGACAGCGCGGCACGTGTCCTTGAGCGATATTAGATGCACTATTTTGTACAGAATTAGTTAATAAGCAAAATATTTTTTAATTAGAGTAAAAGGGGTTAATTTTATGCTGCCTCATAGGTATGTTTTGTACATTTGTTTGGTTTTTAATAATGCCTAATGGATACGGTTTTTTGAGTCTCTGAATATGGCAACAGGATAAAGTAGAATAGGTAAATTTAATCTTTGTAAAATTTCTTAAGGCCACTGAAGATTTAGATCGGTAAGCGGTTTCATACCTACATTATTTTTAAGTAACTTACTGCTAAACGGATCTGAGTAGGTACATAACTGAATACGGAACCATAAACATACCTACACGTTCGGTTTATTAAGTCTTTATTTCTCATAAGACATACATAGTCACTCAGAATGAGAAACTTAAACTAATTTGTAGTGTTGTTTTGTTCGGCGACCTTGTAGAATTTAGTTATTTTATGTACTTACCTAAGTGTTGATGTTATGTATGTGTGTCGGCATATTTTTGCGAGTTGTATGTGCGTTTGTGGGTGTGTCATGCGTTTGCGTGTGTGTGTGTGTGTGATTATTGGATTTCTCTAAGAACGTAACTTTTTAAAAGCGTTTCAATTTTTGCAATGGAGTTAACGCTCGTAATGTTTTCAGGTAACTTATTGTACATTCTAGCTCCTTCATTTTAATGCTTGTTAGACCATAATTTGTATGGGCCTTTGGTAGTAGAAGTATTTTTCCTACGTTTAGTGTATTTGCTGGGTAGTCTCAGGTTTAGGTGTATTTGTGTTTGTAGTGTTCTGTTTAATATTTTTAGCATTTAAAAATCCTGGCTGTTCATGTTAAAATTCCCTTTAAGTAGACTTTTCGTCAACGGGGAATCGAACCCGGTACTGTACAACCAGTGAATTCGAATAAAAGTAGTGGGTAGAGACACAGTACAGTGATTGTTAGTATTGGTTATTGCGGCATAGCCGGCAGTTTATAAGTTAGGTAGGTACTAACTACGGGCCGCCGCGTTACACACGATACCTACACGCGGCGCTCGGGCGATGAACCCGCGCTCAGCTGTTTTCATGGTTGAATTTCATTGCTAGTTTTTTGTTACAGTGAAGTGATGAATTTTTATGAAATTATAGTTTCTTTTAGCTGTACTAACATGATAAAGCGTGAATAAGGCGAAAAAAAGTCTAAAAAAAATGTTTTTTTTTTTCACTCAAATCGATTTTTTTTCTCACTCATCATCATAGGTATCATCAGTATTATCACCTGTCTTCGTTTTCAGGAGCGTTTGCCTTACACCCTGTATATGCGAAAGTTTGTGAGGATGGATGAATGTATCTTTGTTATTCTTTCACGCAAAAACTACTGATCGGATTAAGATGAAACTTTACAGTTATATAGCTTATAATTATATTAAAATAACACATGGGCTACAAATTATAAAGATTTTGTGTAATTTGGCCATCATATAATCATAAATATCTATTAAGTCGGAAAAAATCCTGCTCTCTAAGATAATGTATCGTAGGATTATTTGCCTTAAATAGTTCTGAATAAAAGTCCGCGACAGCATATATCTACCTTTTAATTGGAAGCCACTATATCCAAATGAGTGAGCCATAAATACATTAAAATTTGATACTTTTTTAACAATGCAGTTTTTACAATAATATTCAAATTCTTATCAAAATTGATACATTTGTCGATTTTAGTATTTGATGTAGATCAATTTTGTTTTTTACACAAATTAATTTGGAGGAATATTTTAAAAGTTATCACAATAAGATTGACCCGAGTGGAGCGCCATTAAGAGTCTACAAAAGTCGGCGCGGGACGCAGAGCGCAACATCGTTGACGGTTACGTTTATTTTGCGGTTTTTTAGCTAATTCGATTCTCGAAGCGATTTATTACTTAGTACAGTTACTTTGTGTGACAGAGCAAATTCCCCGCGGGCGAGGCCGCGGGCGAAACCTAGTTAATAATAATGTTATCTTTATTATGCTTGATAAATAAAAAATAAAAATTTCAAATCAACAAACAAATGCGCAACTACTATTCATATCAAGTAAATTTCAATACCTTTCACAAAATTTATAAAAGCAAATTAATAAAAATTAAAATAAATTGTGTCATAATTAACAAATTAAATGAATTCAAATAACTACAATTATTTTTCCTAACTACAGTAACTTTCACGACTCCAAATGCAATAAACGACAATGCAATAGTTAATACGTGCCGGACTCGTCAGGTGACGTCCAGTTTAATCCGGTTATATCCGCTTCCATTCGGTTAGTACCGGTTCGATTCAGTTATATCCGGCTGCTGATGACGGTGCGACATTCGTTACGGTGACGCGTTTGATTTCTATTTCCTATATTACGAAAACGAATTTAACCAGGCTATACATATGTCATACATGAATGATTATTAAAGTTCGCCTATGATTCTATACATGTATGATCTTAAACTCATGTCTTAAACACCTTAGTGAGTAATGATATCGGACATAATTTCACAGTGCATTATGGGAATAAATTTAAATTCATTCACATGAATTCACATGAATTCATACACAGCGAAGAGTTTCTCGCTGTCAAAGCAATCTTGCCGTGACCATAATGCATCGAATCAAAATATTAATTAAAAATACAGAAACTGGAATAAGTAACATTAAAATACCGAGTTGATTATTACAAGTTTGAGGTATAAAAAGCATTAATTTATGGATACCTCAGTACACAGGTTCTTTGATTTTATTTGATCTATCGCTTACTCGATCAGCATGGTGGAATATAGCCTTGAATCCAACCATTGAGAGTTCACGATTTTTTATGAACATTTTTCAGACGTTCAGAAACCCTAGTTGTAGTAAAATAACTATATCAAATTCTCATCATTAAGTTTATTCCAGACGAATCACAGAAAAGATATGCTTAATAACATGTTAAAAAACCTATTTGGTAGGCAATTTCTTCGAAAATCCTATTCTAAACCAAAGATTGATCTACTTCCAATGTCCCTATACGTTACATGGAGTAAATATAAATCAAAATATATCTAATTATACGTTCCGTTGCTCGGATATTGTATCCGGGGTACGAAAATCCCGAACGTTGGAGGAATTTATTATCGATAGATGTACGAAAATACGATGTCATGTTAATGTAATCTTTGGAGTTATTTACATCCGAATAAAACAGGATACATTCAATGTACAATGTACAATTTTCAGCTGTATTGGGGCGGCTTAGAATACTCCCCCAATCCCATGCTGGCAGAACAGGGTGTCGTAAGAGGCGACAGAAGCCAGTCTGCTTGGTGGTAGGGCTTCGCGTATGAATTATATTATCAGTATTATTATTAAGTCATTAATATTATTACTGGTATTATTATCCTTCCGTGAAGCCTGCCTGGCTAGCTACCACCCTACTGCTTGAGTCAGCCGCCAAACGACTCGTCGTGTTCCAGCTGGGAGCTTGAGAGCCAGTACCTTCTTTCTAACCTTCTCATTTCCTGGCCGACAACTCATCAGTGATACCTTGGTCTTGCTGATATCCATGGGCAACGGTGACCACTTACCATCAGGTGGCTCGTCTTCTCGTTTGTCGGCAATTAACATAAAAAAAAAATGAAAATCAGAACCTTATTAGATGATGTGTGCATCACGCGTGGTTATGTGCTATTTATCTGTCAATTATGAGAATGTCATTTGTATGTCTCCAAAACTACTACTATGGAAAAGCCAAAATTTGGATTGTTTATAAAGTGTGATTCAATTATAGAGGTATACATGAATGAATAAGTTGAGGTTTCTCCTCAAATTGAAGTTGCTCCTGTTGCAGGCTGTAAATATATAGTCTATACAATATTTAAGAATATTTTTGGAATGTACCATTAACATGCCTTCACTGAAATTACTGAGGCTTAAATTGTAAAAAAATACACCGAATAAAAATTTTTCCTTCCTGTTAATAGAAAAACCGACACGAAAATCTTGTCTTTAAATTTCCACGGGAGGCGAAAGTTGCCGTAATTTATCATAATCACTTACATCCGGATTTAGCACTACTTCCTCAACGTTTTATCGCCCGAGGAAATTGAAAAAAAAGCGAACAATTTACATGCAATCGAATTCAAACTTTGAGAAAACTAAATTGGAAGAAATGAGACGAATGAAGTGTCAGGAGTGGGATTATTATATTTATTTATTATAATAAAAACGATAAGCGTGAACAATACACCACGTCCTTTACCCAAAGCTTCTTATTATGCAGGTGCACACATACGAGTACATACTAACACACGTACCGACGTACACACTTAGAACGCTTGAACTAAAGAAATTGGTAGACAGTGCAATACAGATATTATACTCATTATACCACGCCTTTTCTATCGGTTCGTCTCGACAATGCGTAGGCGCACACTATCACACGTATATACAATACTTGGCAGATAGGAGTGGGCAGGCTACGAAGCATCGCATAAAGAGGACACGAAGACAGTAGGATACATTATATATCTGAATTCTATCTCATTCTCTCGAGGCTAAATCCTATTGATGTACATGTTGTTTTTTTATTCATTTTCTATTCTATTGAGTTTCAAAGCTCAACGGTGCTAAAGAAGTGTCACTTCAAAAAATAGTACTTGTCAAAATTAAGCGCGTCGTCCATCATTTCTCACTTTATAGTTTCACGGGCTATAGTGTGACAAACAGGAGAGGTCTCTTGGGAAAACAACATTCAGAGCTGAGTTGGCATCATTAATTTGGGTCCGAACCGAAAAGAACATTTGTACGTAAGTAAAGTCCTTGACAGATTCTTAGCAAGAATCACTGAGAGTTCCTCAAGAAGTAACATTATCGTAGGTTTTATTTACCCAACTTTTTCGCTCTTATATATCTCTCTCTATTATGCGTTTTCTTATCGCTTTTCTGTTTTACGTTTCAACTTATTATAGGCAGGTTATTTTTTTAACAATCTGTGCCAAGACAATGTAAATGAACTGTAGCATGTAACAAAAAAAATACATGACATTGAATTCCTGAGAAACCTTTTTTATATTCTTTGTTATTATAAATATTAAATGTGAAAAAAATACAGAAATTTTAAACTTTTCTAATGCTAGGACTATTTACAGTTGGATTTATCAATAATTTATAATACAAATAAATTTTAGTTGGAAAATGGTAACTATCCTCGTGAAAACCTTACCATAACGTAAAAATATTGTACGAATTATATTGAATGAGGGTCCATTCATTTATTTGTCTATTGTGATATCTGCTCGAGCTGAAACAAAGTTTTGACTCGTAACCCATATACATAAAGTTTTTTCCAATCTGTTACGCAGCTTATAATTCCGGTATAGCGAGAGATCAAAAAGCTTTTATTGGAACGCACAAGACTTTTATACCCCGGTTATTGACCAGCGAATACCAGGAGCAGTAGCTTAGAGCAAGGATGAAAAGCTTTTTACATTCTGAACTCTCCCCATAACGGTATCAAAGTAAGTAAGACATTTTCTCTGTGGAAATTTATTCAGTTTCAATTTTACGACACCTGACCCTGAATATTTATATTAGGCACTTTTTACGACACGTGAACGCCTTTTCTGGGTCTTTGTTATTCGGGTCCATATCTCGAAGATTTTTTACTTTCATCGTAAAAATCATAAGGCGAAAATCTTACACCGTCTTTTAACATGGAAATCGTATTACACAAAGAGTTTGATTTTTTTGTGTGGGTGATTTAATCCCATTGTACATATTTCCCAAAACTTTTTCTTCGTCATTTACCATCTCTGCCAAAAAAATGTATATGCTTCATATGACAGGTATTTTTAATTATCTGTTTATTTGATAATTATTATATTCTCGTAACGCGGTATGAGACCATGTCAGCCGAGAGAAAGATCGCAGTTACAATTTCGGGGCAAATGATTATGTGATATTTATTCCCGAATCTTGATTGTCTATAAATATATTTTTCACAAAGAAAATCTTAGAGCGAGTTGTGTGAACACGTTTATTTTTAATTATTTATTATCTGTTTTCTTCCTTCAACTAGTCCAGTCCTTTCCACGAGTTTATTGTTATATTTCTGTTCTCAATAAATAATATAAATCTTCTATATATTTTAAATACTTCCTCATTCAATATCATAACAACAGTAAAATAATTTTGACATGATCGTCATTTAATAAATTTACGATAATTGTTTTGTTTATATCCGTATATTTTGCTACGAATAATATCTTGTTGTTTTGTCGCATTTTGCCGCGTCGATAGACAACAATTCATTTTGCAGATGTAAAATGTTAATTCAAGCAATTGATTTCGGTGTTACGTTTTGATAACATTGTTATAATTTATATTTTTTGTTTTATACTTTCCTAGTATGGTACTGTGTACATCAAATTAAGGGTCCTCAAACATTGTAAATGTAACATTGTATGTAATCAAACATGTAACATTGTACAATGTGTTGTACGGTATGACAAAATGTTTTTATTGTACGTCGCAATATCATTCAAAAATGTGTGACTAATTTGTTACTGTCAAATGTCACCTGTCAACTGTCAAGTATTCCTCCGCGTCTTCGCAGTTTAAGATCCATGTAACAGGTCGAAATATCAGCGTACATATACACATTGTAAGTACCAGTATCATAGTAAAATGTCCACAATGATTTAAGTTCAAAGACAAGGATTCAGAGTTTTGTACACCCGCTTTAAAAACGGTACTTTTTTAATATGACTCGCGTGCTTGTTTATACGTTTGTCACACCTGATTTTTGTGAACCTACAAAATAGAAAAATCAACATATTATAACTGTATGATTTACAGGAATGGCTGGAAATAACAGTGGCGCAACCGATTCTGCGCAAGCTAAAACTTATTTTGTCATTGCCATTATATTCCTTTAAAAGATGTGCTGAGGTGGTTCTTTCGCGGTTTCTTTTCCTCAATGTTTTCGAAACCTTTTCGAAACGGAAGTAAAAGTAAAAAATTAGCACAAGTGTTTCTACAGAATACCTAAATGATTTAGAATTTTAGTTTGCGTAACTACGATCTCCTCTACGTCTTCCCTCCTTCTAGTAGACGAATAAGCTTGAACTCTAATCGAAGCCTTATATGTATAGTATCTCACACTGAACTGACTGAAGGAGCTTCATATCAATAACAAAGGGATATACAAACAGACAGATAAAAAATTTCAAATGGTCAAATTAATGTCAGTCAGTCATAAAACGAATGTTTATCATAACATTTTAGAAAAACGTGAAATGTACAGACAGAGGGGCTTAACATATTTATATAGTAGTATAGATATGTGTCAGTTAAGTGAGACGGGATAATGATGATGAAGATTACAGAGAAATTAGTGCGAACTAAATATTTGTAGCATATTGTACCTAATTGAAATAGAATTTTTTGTTCTTTCCGCTGTTAAGGGTAAACTTTATTAGAGAAGATACATGTTTATAAAAATAAACACCCACAATATGATAGTTTCATGGATATTAAAAAAGAAATTAAGTGCTGTAGGCACAATAAGACGCTGCATGGTGAAGCAAAAGACATTCAAAATGTTTTCTGTAATACAATTTGTCTGACGCGAATATAGCAAGGCGCTGAGATATGTGACCTACTTTGTAGTACATTATGAAATATTATATATTGTGAAAATTGTTCCCAATGTACCTTGGTTAAACGCAAATGCCACCTTTAATTTCAACATTTGAAAACATTTCTCGTCTATTCAGGTGAAACGCTTCGATTTCAAATGAAATTGTTCGACTGTTTCATTTAATTTAGTATAATTGTCTATGGGGTAAACATCATAATCATTTGATACTTCTACCCAATGGCTACAACTAAATAATCCATTATTGTATTTGGATTCATTAGTAAAACTAATGTTTTTAAAAGCATAATAATAACTAATCAAGCCGGTAAAAGTTATTACTACCCTACACGAATTCTATTGAGATTATTACATGCCTCCAAGGATGAAACTGGTGTCATTAATTGTGGTGTACCGCATTAGAAAATGTAGGCTTGCATTCAAGGATGGATGGTATCTCTTAAAAAATTCACAATAAAGAACGGTGTATCAAATAAAACCAAATTGTAAATTGTACTTTTAAACTTTCTCGCTGTATAAACCTGTACACAAAGATGCTATCTCAAACACATCGCTTTATATAAGGTGCAAACGTGGTCTAAGGCAGTTGAATGATAAAGGTTGTGAAAACACTTTAATAAAAAAACTTCGCACTAAAACCTTGCTCGATTTATAAATTCATAAAATAAAATACATAATATTTTTTTATTCTTGTCTCTATGACTAAATGTTGAGCTGACGAATGGTAATCGGGGCGATTGAAAGAATTATTACCTGCCTGTTTTACATTGCTTCACTACACTCCCACCTGATATAAATGGCGATACAGCATTAGAAGGCAAAGCGCATTAATTAAACACCTTACTTAAAGTGCAGCTTCATAAACATATAAGAGGTAAAGAATGATGACGATCCGATTTCAGTAACTGATAATGATAATACAATGATAACGATAATGATAATGATTGACCAATATATAGACATTGGTGAGTTCAGTGGTCCTACTTTGATTATTATAAATCAATCCCTAACATAATTATGATTCTGTTTGAAGGTTTTCTGTGATGCTATTGTTAAATCTGTTAACGGAAGGATGTTCCGATGAATATTTGGTACCGCGCCATAAAGCTTTCTAAATTTGGGATAGCAGATTTGAGATAGCTATTAGAACATTTTAACGTTCTTATAGCTTAGTAGATAATGACCCTGCCCGTCCAGTAAGGGATCCCGGATTTGATTCCAGATTGACGTAGATATTTGGGTCATAAATATTTCGAATCTTGGTTGCTTCTGATTTCTTATTTGTGTCTAGCCATAAAGGCTGAATTATAGGGAGTTTGTGTCCACTATGTATAGTACTTAATTATTTTGTATTTAATAGGTGTAAGATAATTCATCCATCTTTGAGTCAAGCCAATCTCTCTTATTGAGGTGTAAGTGGTTCAATAATGGACCAGGCAAAGGCGTTTCATATCTTCTATTGAAAGTCATTGAGCTATAATCCGGCTTAATCCCGACAGTACTCTCGCTGAGTTGTAGGGTTCTTAAATCTATTTAGCTAAATTCTAGCCTTACGAGTAAGTCCACCGTAAGATATGGTAATATGCATCGATTGCATTGTCGGAGTGATAGTTAAAAGACCGGATCATTGCTTCCTTTTTAGCCGTCAATGCGTAGGTGATTTTGGTTTCC
This sequence comes from Megathymus violae, assembly GCA_003671415.1. Taxonomy (NCBI): domain Eukaryota; kingdom Metazoa; phylum Arthropoda; class Insecta; order Lepidoptera; family Hesperiidae; genus Megathymus; species Megathymus violae. Next base: position 414,023 of record PDGT01000137.1, on the reverse strand, counting down.
TGAATGGCCTAGGACCATGAGGTCAACTTTTGCGTATTGACACATTAATTTATTTTTGACATATTAATATATTGTACCCATATGTAACGGTTCTAATCTAATCAAATTTAAATAATCTTAATAACCTAACTTAAATAATAAATAAAATAAAAATTAAATAAAACTAAAATAAATATAATAGATAACAAAACAAAGTA
>PDGT01000137.1:396058-413172 GCA_003671415.1 Megathymus violae | reverse complement strand
TAAATTTAATGCGGCACGAGTGTACACCCACGACCCTTCTAATAAATTATAATAACCATCTATTTACTTCTTTTTTTTTCTATCATATTATTATAACACAAGAGGAAAGTGTTACACATATTTTAAATTACGCACATGAGTTCAAAAATTTGAGGTGCGCCCAAAAGCACAAACTTGATCCTTTGAGTTAGAAATAGACTTTCAAACCACTATTCTACTCGTATTATTTGCGAAACGACTTAATTCACGAGCAGTGGCTTAGTAAAGATATATTATAATAACGTTGTTAAAACCTTCGACTCAAGGCTTTGCTCTATTGCGGCAAAAATTCGTACGAAATTTAATTACTACAGGCATTCTGAGTGAGCCGAAAAGAACCTAAATTGAAGAATTTAGTCAAGAGTCCATTGTTGCGGCTCGCCAACTCTGAAACTTTTTATAATTATTTATTTTGAACAAGATAAACAGCGTTTATATTAATATGACTTTACTATTACGCGATAATTTATTTTTTATAAACTGCGGATTAAACCCTTAGTTGTATTCTCTTTTAGTCACCTCATAGCGATTTCATGTGCATGTTTTTCGTAGGTGAAAATAACAATGTTATGAAATAGGGCATTCATCACGGAGTTTATGGAGCTTTACCCATCCATGATCCTTGAGCAAATGTAAACAATGCTCTCTGCTCTTATCAATTAAATTGTTTTCGAAGATGAACTGGTTTCGTTAAATTTTTTATTCAAATTCAGAACCTTTTTAGAATGTAAATCAACCGTGGGATGTTTAAAACGCGCTTCGATTACAGTTTTGAGAAGTTCTTTAAAAAAGTGACTTCACATCCTTCGTTTGACCGATGGACACGTCGGTAATGCTTTGGATATTATGGATATTTATGGAAATGTGATGAGTTACCAACAGTTTTCCCGTCCGCTCGTTTGTCGACTATTGACATAAAACTGAATTATTCTGTTCAGTTATTAAAATCTATTTAAACATAATACTACGATGCAAATTTATAAGTGAATTTATCACATATAAAGCCTGCATTGATGTTCTACGGGTGATTAGGGGGTGACTTTCGTTTTTCAATATCTTCTGAGTCGGTACGTTTTTCCTGAAAATTAACACTAGTTTATTAGACATGGCTGATATAGCTCAAAAGTACCTAATTATATAGTCCTAAGATCAGATGCAAACATTTTAAGAATTAGTCAATCAGTCTATCAGGTACATGAGTTTTTGATACTCTAAATTTGAACTCACTTTAGACTCAAGCATTGTTGCATCCTTCTGAATAACAGACATGGCAATAGCACCAGAACCTTCCTTCTGGAATTTATTGAACTCTGTATCATCCTGTTTAACCCAGCAATCTTTATGTGCCTGGGTTCTGGAACTAACTGTATAATGTCTTAGACGTGTTTCGGTTGCAACTGAGAACGTCATTTAGAAAAGCGAGTTTTACGTCCTTATTCAGTTGCCACGTATCGGTGATTCTTTTTATGTTAAAAGCGTCCATGGATAGCGGTGACTACTTAACATCTGGTGATCTGTCTGTTCATTTATAGGCTACTGACATCAAAAAAATTTAAATGTAGTTTTTGGTGGCATATAATTTTTTTTAAGTTCTCAGTAATTTATAAAAATAATCCCCTCTAATATGTTATGCCTATAAGTACATAATTAAAATGTTAATATTAAAAACATATTATCAAAAAATAGTTTTATGTTTATAATTTTTATGTTTTGACAAACTACTAGCTGATCCTGCAGATGTTTTAAAATATATTTGAATGTTAATGCTAATATATAATTTGTTATTAATATGTTTACAGCGCCATCTATTGGATTCTATGTAAACATTAACTCGGTCAAATCTTTCAGATGTAACACAATTGTTAGCAAGCACACCAACGATAACAACAATACTAGCTGGTCCGACAGACGTTTTTCTGCAATATATCCCCAGAACTCTGTCTCAGTTACTCCGGACCAAATAGTGAATTTAAGCCACCCGCGGGCCCACTTAATCACACACGCAAAATCTCACACAAATAACTTCAGCCTTTTAGGAGTTCAGACACATACACACGGATAGAAGAATTTGATATATAAACGAACAGCCCGTCCCTATTTCGCTGGTGTTGAAAAATGTCAAACATTACATGATTTACAGCCTATGTTCATTCGGAATATTGTGCTTTTAAAATGTAAAATAATCCTACAGAGGCATACAGTGGCTCCAGAGATTATTTTCCATAATACATACATAAACACAAAATTCTCAGTCTCTCTATAATATTAGTAAAGATATGTGTTAAGGGTATTACTGTTATAAATCTGTAAACTCTGAAGCCAAACTCGCATTTGATTTTCTTATCTTCCTTTTTAAGGTTTTATTTTCCATAATAATTTAACGTTACCTTTACTTGTATTACTAAACATGTAACGACTTAAATTCTTAGTACTCAAGAATTTTATGTATTAAATATATATATATATATATATATAATTATGTTTTTAACCATTATTATACTCATAATAACTGTGTTTTTGTAACCTTATCTTATTCAATCAATAATAATCTTGATCCGTGAAATTATAGAATTAATATGCTCGGGAATTTCAGTTTCATGGCTTACATTTAACCTTCGGATATTTCACTTATTTCACCAACGAGTACTTATGCATAAGGGTTTTATTTCAATTAATTTAAAAAAATGTATACGGTACGAAGATGCAATGCTTACGTTGATGTTAACGTGAAGTTTTGCGTTATCAATCCCCGTCGCAACACTTATCAATGCTGAAATATTGAGAATAATAATTTCACTGTTCTTGGATTTCCATGTCTCCAGCAAGGACAGAAAACAAAACTATTGATACCTTTACGGCTGGTGGCAAAATTCCTTAAATGCTTCGTTCGCCGTGGTTTTTATTTATTTATAAAGGAATGGTGTAAAATATATAAATTAAAATAATTGATTTCAAATTTACCTGAAAATTTTATAATATATATGAATTGTAAGACTGAGAAATAATAAAGACAACTTGACTACATAGCCATTGTATTTTGAAAACTGATTATTGTTACAAATTGATTGTAATCGTCCTTCATTTTCAGCTTTTATTTTTTTGTCATGTTTACGTCAATAATAATAGTTAAATTCAGCCATTAATAAGTCCGTATTGTATCCGTGTATTAGGCTTTTGATCTCGATTGTTACCGTTAAATAACGGTTATCGATAACATAAGAATTTCCGTTATTAGATTGGTCTCTAGCCCCTCCATCAATGCTCATACTAGAGAAGCATGGAGAATTTGTTTTAGGTTCCCTCAACAGCGAGTGATTAATCCATGGTCTGTAGGTGAACGTTAATTGATTGAAGTCGCAGAGCCTAATTGAAGTTTCTCGACATAGAAAAATAAAATTAAAATAATAACAACAATTTCAGAATGCAGTTGATCGCGTTACTGGTGGCTTGGCTTATTACATTATCATATCTTTACATATAAGTAAAATCTGTAAACATAAGAAATTTAAATGTGAATTTAATTAAATCCCATTCTAATTTTGTTTACTGGTTACCTTCAAAGCTCGATGCAGTAAGTGCCAGCTTGCAATTGGAAAATATCTCCCATGCTTATCTTCACAATCAATAAACCATAACCACAGAATAGGTAATACCCATAACTAAGGCATAATTAACTTATTCACTCACACTGTTTCTTGTTTAAAAAAAGTTCAAGACATCAAATTTGGGATTACCATCTGCTGCCACAATGTCGATGAGGAGGAAAAGGCACGGAGTTTTTGGGTTCTTTGGAGTATTTGGGGTTATTTTGGGGTTTTTTGGGAGCTTGGCGTGAACTGACCCGACCGTGCGGCGGCGCTGTGCCGCTGCGACTGCCGTTCAGCGCTGAACCACCCCTCCGCGGAGCTACCTCTCTCTATACTTATGTGTTTACATCTTAAATAGGGTGTGCGCAGAGCAGCCTACTGATAGAGGAAACTCCACGACTACACTGTCTGACATAGCTGAGCTTGGATCTCGAATCAGGAGTTAATATTAGTCTGTTGAAGGTGATTGAGTTATGATTCACTTGTGGTCCCTTAGCTAGGCTGGATAAAAAAGTGATCAAGTTCTTCTTACGTGCATCATAGCTAAGTTCCAGTATTCTTCTAGTCTATGTATGAACTTGGTAGAAGTACCCTATGTTCTATTAACCCAAGCGATGGCGTTCGAAAACATCTCCTCCAATTATTATTGACGTTTCGTATATATGAAAATTCACTTAGATAAAAACCACTATGTAATTGTTTTCACAGCAAAAGTAGAAGCTTAAACGGCATTGCCAAATTTAACCCTAATCTTAATGCCCTGCACCTATTAAGTGAAGTAAGCGGTCGGTAGCTTGTTTGAAAGGACTGTATAATCCAGTTTAATTCACACGGTACTCATGCATGGTATTTATATTCTTTATTACTCGCCTTTTAAACCTGCCCTTTATGCGATGGTACTGATTTTGTATGAATGTTAATGACCGTCTACCATTTATTGTTTCTTTAGAAAAAACTTGCATAAGCTTTACAACAATAACAAGCTCCGAAAAACTATTACAATTTAAATTTATTGTGCTTAACAACCTCTCTGAAATGGTAACCTACTCTGTACACGGGACCTTGTACAGCGGCAGTGCGCGAAGTATCGCCAATGGATGTTACTGTTGCACTGCGATCCCTGGGGTCCGCTTCATAAGGGCCATGAGGGGCTCTCCATCAAATTTATATTCAGCCTCTTAAAAACATCCATCAAAATCCCTTGCAATTATTTGAGTAATAATAAAATGATGATATTAACAATATAGAATTAGCTACAAAGCATGCGATGGAGAGTGGTCAATTAGTCTGTGTAAATTATATCCGTTGAATATATGTGACTAACCACAGATAAAATTACTGTCACACATCGTTGTCACATAATGGAAACATTGTGAGTGTATTGAATTATTGTGGTGAAATTAATTGAACACGTTTTGATTATACTTGGCTAATTTCTAACTTGTATTGAGAGTCGTACACAAATTGGGAAAAAATGTTAGCGTCGAGGTTCTGTTTAGTCTTTTAAACAAAGCTTTGACTGTTTTTTTAGTGGCTGTATGTATTAAATGGATACGTTTTTAATTCATATAACTAACAATATCGATCCTAAAATGGCAACGTTTTAAAATTTTAAATATTCAGTTTTCAAAATGTCCGAAATAAATTATTAATGCGTATTTCAAATGCGGACGCTATTTGGAAATGTAAGGCGTAGGTTTTCTGAAGCGAGAACGGACAACCGACTAGTCAAGAACATTTACATTGAACATTCACGTTGCAGAAGCTAATAGACGCACACACAAACACGAGGATAGAGACAGATCTCTCAGGTACATACATATCCGTACATTTAGCATGGGAGCCATCAGTATAATAGTCTGTTTGGCTAAGTCTCCACTACAGCTTATACGCATAGAACGTATATCGTTCTGCGTTCTACATCTCAGACTTCATCACCACTTTCCATCAGGTGGGATTGTTGTCAAGTATTAACTTGTTATATGTATCTATATAAACAACATTTTAATTTAACTTTGACCGATGTACAAAATTTTTGTACGCTATCACCTTCGTATCCTACCGAGGCGACTCCAAGCTAGATATATAATATCTTCTATCGTATCGCGCTCAATAACATCAATAAGGCCTTCTGAAATTCGAATCGAAGCAGCGTCTTGTGTTAGCTCTGTGTTTCAACTGTAGTGAAGAGAGATCGCAAGTATTACTTAACAGTTTGAGTAATAGTTATTGACTGACATTATTGTAAAAACTTAATGAACTATTCACTTCTCAAACGTTTACACAATTGCCACGAAGTTGTGAGTATAATTCGTGATTTACTTCAATAATATATTTACATTATTTGTACTCATGTCAAGTTGACATAGTCTGTTCCTTATTGCAGCCTACAGTCATCTATCGTATGATTTCTGATAAATTTGAAATTTCATACTAATTATTTCCTAAAACTATAAAAATTGAAAATAAAAGAAGTGCGTCGGCCGGGAATCGCACCCGGATCAACTGCTAGGAAGGCAACTATGCTGACCATCACACCACCGACGCGTGTGTTTGGGAAACGGAAACAACAATATTGAATTATTCTCATCACAAACTTACCAAAATTTTAAATCGGAGTTATCAAAAGAAGTGCGTCGGCCGGGAATCGAACCCGGATCAACTGCTTGGAAGGCAACTATGCTGACCATTACACCACCGACGCTATATGATAATAGTTACAAATTACAAGTTAACAATTCTCTTTTTTTATTTAATAAATTAAACTGCAAGATTACACGTTGTTTTAAACACGAAAGGACACGATTCGTTAAATAATAACACAAGGTAACAACACTTCACGGTTGCTAGGAAGCTGGCAAATAGATATTCAAAATTACTTATCACTAGCTTCGGCCAGGGATAACATTGCAAGGAATCTTAGGAAAAGAAAACCTGATAGTAAGTACTCACCGTCGCCCATGGACGTTCATAACACTAAAGGCATTACTGATGCGTTATCAGTCAAGAAATAAGAAGAAAGATGGAAAATGAAGAAAGAAACAAAACCCACAAAATGCGCTGTAACATCTCAAAGGTATGTGAAGTATGTCAATCCGCATTTGGCTGGCATGATGGACTAAGGACGTTAACCTTCGAACAATACGAGTAGAGCCGGTCCCAGCATCTTAGCACAAGTTCAGACGATTAAATATTGGCTATTTCGTCGTTATAGGAACATCCGACATTTGAGTGACGAACTGTTTAGGAGCATTGTGTCTGATCATTCCTACGTTGTAGGCATCCTAAGTTACCAGTAGAAACAAGTAATAAGTCTTCGTTTCTGTCACTAATGCATTGAAGACAAATAGGCAAACAAATAAACCCTATCATCTGATGTTAACTAATCGCTTTTATGACACCAGACATGCCAATGAGTTGTCGAAAAGGCAGCCGTGGATGCACTTCTTGATGGACACTGTGCTATAGCGTCTTAGGAGATTGACTTAGACTCTAACATTACAGTCATCCCAAGGTCTAGCGCATAAAAATTTAAGATCATTGGATTATAGTTTCCCAATACCACATAACCAAGATGAAGTCTAAGAAAGGAGAAAAATCGAATATCTGGGACACGTCTTGCGACAAGAGCACAAGTCAAGCGACGCACTGGAAGGAGAAAGAAGACTTGGATGCACAACAACTGAGAATGGAAGAATATCGCCGGCGTCGAACATCTATTTCGTTTGGCGCAAGATCGAGAAGGGTTCTCAAAGCTGACGGCCAACCTTCAGTAGTGAAGAAGCACAGAAAGAAGAAGAAGACGCAAACAAGGCTTTTGGCTTTGCGTCTGATATCTATCTATTAATCGCCTTTGGGTGGTTACTGGTGACTTGGAAGACAAGTTTGAAAATTCTGAATCAGGCATCAGGCTCTCACTAAGCTTTAAGTGTTTTTTAATATTACTATGAATATTGATTTGTCACTAAATCCTACCCTATGTAAGTATAAGTCAACGATTCAATATTAATATTATTAATGTATAATGTATTAATGAATATAACATTTGTGTGAAATTGTTGAAATTAAATAATGGAAATAGACGATATTCAAAAACAATTAGAACTCGAGAAACAAACATTAATCAAGAAATAGTCATTAATTTGAATTCTTTCCCGAATTGCGAAGTTGTATAATTGAGTCGTGCTGCTAAACCAGTTAATCAAGCCAAATCTCCATTGTTACTTTTCAATGCAGACTTTAAAGAAAATTTTTATTGTCGATCTTTTTATTATTCTTTGGTTGTTAATATTATAAATTCTAAGCATTTGCAGCGCCAGTCAGTCCGAGTCAGAAGTATGATGAGTGACAACTAGCAGATATTTATGGGTGCTGAAATCTTTCGGAGGCTTCTGGTTGTAATATTGATTCAGTGTTAATTAATTTGATGGAAATTCCAACACGTGATTGTTTTTATCTCAGTATATTTCAAAGGTATGAATAGGTTCCTACTAAGTCATCATGAGTTGATCATACTATATTATTTTGGCTAATAACCAAGTATTTTTTCATTATCATCACCGACTTCAGAAATAAATTCCTCAATACTGATGATACATAGAAAATAGTTACTAAAATTGAACTGATTTGGTACAGAAACAGAATGGTAATTTGTAAATGTTAAACAAATAAGCGACTACAATATTTGACTGGTTTTGCGACCGAATATTTCATATTTTCATAGTCTGTCTCTCTATACAAAAGATAGGCTCTGTATTTTTATCTGAAGTTGGCCAAACAGCTGTTTGTTTGCATTGCTATGGCGGATGGCGCTTGGCTCCTCCATTCAGCTCGGCTTGTGAATTGACGCCGCTTTTGGCAGCCTAGTTAACACCCGGAATTAGGTCGAACGTAGATTAGAATGATGTTCACTGGATTTCGCAGAAAATAACTACAAACATATCAGCATATGGAAACAGCGAATGAATAAATTAATAAGTGAATCTATACGAATTATAAAATTATAATAAAGAATATTTGGGAAAAACTATTATTACAAATGAAATTTCAGGTCCGGATATGGATGCGGATATATGATTAATATTTTACCGGTTTCGGTTACGGTTACGGATATGAAAATATTTCAGATTATCCGATAATTTCGGATAATTTCGGTTATGGATATTAGTGATTTAAAAAAAATAATATAATTACAAAGTTTGACTTAATTTCTAGGTTTTATGTGGTATAATCACAGAAACAACAAATTAATTAATAAAAACTGTCTAAAATGAGAACGACGCAGCTAATGTACCGGCTCGGTCAGCATAAACCAGTCATAACTTTCTTATCGGATTCGGTTACGGTTGCAGGTATATTTTTATTTCGGATAACCGATAGTTTCGATTACGGTTACGGAGCTCCATAACATCCTCGCTATAAATAAAAAAGTTATTAATTAATATATGTATTTCCATTTCATAGAACGAGATAAATGCAGTCCTAAAGCAAAGCTGGTGCTATTTCTAAACATAAGGTGTAGTTTTTCTAAAGGGAACCGAGGGCGATGTATTAATAAATAAATAAAGTTATGATATAATTGTATTGTTAATCGTATTTATGGTATTGTTAGAACCGAAGCATAAATATTATTATAACTTAAATAACAAATAGACGGGTCTCGATTACTGGTCATCTGCAATACCATGGCATCACGGACACGTTGGCAACCTACAACTTTTTTAAACTCTCTTATCCTGCGATCGAAATTCTAATTTAAGCAACTGTCTTAATGCATAAGTACTGTTGGAAAAAGATGAGCGTACGAGGGGCAAGCGAACTGCAAAAATAGCAAAAATGGCGCCATGCTTGGTCGTCACGCTGCTCCATGAGCATGGGGGTTAAGTTGGACTCAAGGAAAGAAGGTAATCCATTGTACCCCGATTTTATTTTGAATACTTAGCGGTCCTTCAACGTTGAAATTGAAGCCGGACTCAGATTAGCATCCAGTAACGAATGCTATGATACCATAAATACCCAAGAATATTTTGTTTCCCATTGAAATATTTTAGACTGAGAATTTTTGTATAGGTATCTCTAACCCATGTGACTTACAATTTTATTTTATTAAGCATTATTTGTAGCATGAAGACGATAAATAACAACAATCATAAAGACGATAAATAAGAATAAAAGAAAACTACCCGCAATTATGTGTTTCTATATCGAACTGCTATATTAAATTGAACTATACCGACGTATAGTTCACATTTATAATACATTTAAAAAATTAAAGACATTTTCATTTAAGTTCCAGCAAAACGGTCGTGCAGTTTCTGTCAATATTTCAATAAGTTAAAAAAATCATGTATTGCTAGTTTTATATTTATAAGCTTATATGCAATTCATTGATTTAAAAAGTGTGCGTTGGCCGGGAATCGAACCCGGATCAACTGCTTGGAAGGCAACTATGCTGACCATTACACCACCAACGCTTGTTACGTGGTGGTGGAAAATATTATATTCTTATAATATAATTATATTAAAGTACAATAATAACGTTCAATATAAATATTATGTATATCCCCACGTGTCATGCGATGTCGATTAATTATATTATGTTAACCTTTTAAATGCTTTTCTATAACTTCTGCATGAATTCAAGAAATTTTTCTTGGAATTGATCCTTTAAATTTGGAATTTGCACACCCATCATATTAGAACAGGATTATAAAATAATTTCATGAATTTGATTAATGATTGAATAATGTCAAGAATTACAAATAAGAAACTTATAAACAAAAATATAAAAATAGTACATATAAACAAACATATGAAATTAACTTGAATATCCACAGTAAATAAAGTTGCCTCATTCGTTCTCATCTGTTAAATATCTCGGATGTGACTTGGATTGAATAAATAAAAAAAATCCAAACAAAACAACAGAGTTCAGTTTAAAGAAGATTCTTCTTGCTTTCACTTCTTGTTTTTCACCCTTAGGGATGGAATTTATCTTTAAATTTAAGTATGACCAAAGGGTTAATTTACTCTCGTAAACCAAAAAGGAATTGATGCAATTCTGAGGTAAGTTACTTAAAAAATACAAAAGAATTGAAAACTCCTCATTTTTAACCAACAACTTCAAAACAGGAGAAGGATCTGAATTTGTTTGTTTGTTTTTTATGTAACTTACCTCAGAACCCCGTCATTTATAAAATGTTGAAGAAAAAATTCCACCCTTAAGGGGAATTGAAGTAGCTTTTTTATTAACATATTGGTTAAAAATAGGAGCAGATTCCAGATCACCTCACCAAAAGACAACCTGAATGATCATATACACTGTGGCCAAATCTGTTCTTACTTTGTTTTATAACTTCGGTGCACTTTTACTTTCATGGGTAAACTGTTTCTCGGAGTTCTCTTCTTCGTGTCATCCACGTAACTATGATGTTTCGTTAATGTGATGCAGAAACAAAACTTTATTTTAGAACTGATCTGTTTACTGGAATTGGGACTTTTTTTGTTTTTGAGAGGGAAACCTTCAAAATGTACCTGTTGCCGTGGAAGCGATGTCGGGTTATATGGAATTTTTACCGCACTTAAACCCCCCCTGGTGATCTTCCTCCGCGCTAAGTAGTAAACTCCGGGATCACCATGGGAACGCAACCGAAGTCCTCTGAGCGCGGTACTGGAATTGGGCCTAGCGCACTTTCTTCCGTTCAGATTATTTGCATCTGTTGTAAGGAAACAATTCGATACTGGGTTTCACGCATTTCTAGACAAAAACCTGATTACGCTGGAACGGGCTTGGAATAGTACGAGCTTAAAGAAGACAAAAGAAAAACGGGAACAACGGGAGATTAACGTAGCGAGCACCTTGTTCTGATGGAAGCGTCTCGAAAACATTAAGAACTAATTCATGTGAACACTTAAAACAAACAGATTGGCGCAGTCGTGGAGGCAAACAGGCGTCAAACTTGATCAAAGCGAATTTATTAAAAAAAAATATAATTTTAAACTATGACTAAGGGTTTATTACAAGTACATATATTCGTATAGAAAAATATAACAATTGATCGCTTTCTGTACATTAAGGATACATGAAAAAAACACTACTATTAGAGGCCTTTATTAACGCAATTGAAACCAAAACGACAGTTGTTAGAATTTTTGTCTGTATGTCTGTTTGTTTGTGAGTATTGTTCGCGCTAATCTCAGAAACGGCTTATCCGATTTCGTCACGGTTTTCACCAATGTATTGTAGTAAGCGTCACTTAATACTTAAAGTTCGTTTCATTTCAATCCATCCATGAATGAAAATGTTATGAATTAATATATGTATTTCTAATATACAGAGCGTGAAAAACCCAGTTCTAAAACAATGCAGACGCTATTCCTAAGCGTTTTCTAAAGCGAAGCGAGGGTAGTTTGCTAGTTATATACAATAGTTATTCCAACGAATGAACGAACTTTGTCCAACAAAGGAGCGACAATGGTGAGCTATTCCATTAGAGCCAAGCAATAAATTTCCCTCGATATCCATCGACCTGCAAAAAACCAAAATCGATTCGATACAATTCCGACGCGTTTCACTTTGCACGTGTGAACACATTCCACATTCACAAGGACCCTTTGTCGCGTGCTCGTGTCCCGGATGAAAACGGTGTGAATTCGCACGACATCACGCTGCATAGCGAAATGTCGTAGTTTGGCTCCAAAGCCGGTATTTCGTCATCTTACCGAATTATTAATATGCTTCAAAGCTCAGATCGTTCGAAAACGAGACGCGGCGACGGCTTTAGATGGTTGGAGAATATTTTTTTAATTCAAAAGGAACTTAAAAAATATCTTATTAACAGATGAAACTGGAGTTGTTTGGATTGGAATGATAGATGATGTATTCTTTTGTACCCGTAGTGAAATGAATTCAATTGCTGTCTAAAGATAAGACTGGTCACTGAACGTGGCCTCCGAAGCAAGAATGCTCAATAAATTTAGCTATCTGGTAACCAGCCGTCCAAATACCTATAATGACTGCAGTAGTTCAACTCAATCGATCAAGTACATCCAATAAAAGCTATAAAGTACTCAGATAAAGCCACTATGGTCATATACTTCAATCATTCATTCTTTATGAAGTGAGTAACGTCAAGACTGACACCTGCCATAGACGTTTCTAGACCGCGAAGGTCACCATCGACCACTATTCTCCCGTCTACTGCCACCTTTTGGCAGCAACCTGTTCAGCCGCCAACTGCAAAATACGGATATCTCCTGGTAATCATGGAGGCACAGAGTAGCATCATCAAGTTGCTCTAGTCTGGCTAAGCAGAGAAAATAGTCAGACCAATGTTGTAATACTGATAGTTCTCAGGCCACCGTATTTTGTTAATTTTAAACATCTAGCGGCTGACGCTGCTCAGTTGTGGTAAATGACTTTCATCAAACGGTAACGGACACTTTTTTAATAATATAAAACTGATCATCTGGCAATAATTAAGAATTAAATGCGACCAGTGAAATGACAAAGTTTAGGCGTGACGTGGGAACCTGCGACATCGCCAATGAAAGCCTTTCTGGCGAGCGTTAAAAGGTTCGACATCAAGTTTAAAGTGTTCACGAGCAAGGATACTTAACCCTGTTCTAGAACGACGCTATTAAGGCGTGTAATAATGAAAAAAATATTTGCTTCACTAGGTGAAAAGTGGATATGATAATTTTCTTCTAGTTCTTTCTCCTGTCCTGAAACCATGAATACTTCTTAGGTTTGTTCTTTGAATTATAACAATTACCGATTGATTCTTTCACACACTCACGCCTCAAGATGAAGACTTTTGCTCTGTGGTATTTTCCTTTTTATGATTCTCTCAAAGTTTGTCTGGAGAAAATCGTTACATAGCGACAAAACTATTGTTACAGAATCCTTTGTAAGTCGGTGTATACTCACTTTGCTCAACATATGTGGTATATAACAAAGTATATAAATTAAATAAATAAACTAATAAGGTTCCCTGGACACAATGACATCACAAACAACACGACCTGAGAACGAGCTCGACTGCCTGGGCCACCACTTGGTTTCAGGCAAACCATCATTTACATATCTTTTACATACTTTTGTTTGTATCATTGCAAAATAATTTCGGTTGATGATCAATAATTTTTATTTACTTATTATAAGTCAATGCTTGACTACAATCTTATCTGATGGTAAGTGGCGATGTGACTGTAGATGATGAACTCTATTCACTTTTGACTTGAAGCCATTCATGCTGTAATTGGATGGGAGTTTATTTGTTACGACATTGAAGGAATTCGTTATGAATAAACCTGCCCAGCTGAGAGTTCTCCATAATACTCTTTAGTGAATATTTCTCGAGCCGTGACCAAACTGTCCGCAATAGGCCAAAACTACGATGCGTCACGTACGCAAGACAAGTCTTTTTAATTATCTATTGTATTCTGTTATTAATTATTACGTGTGTGTGTGTATGTGTGTGAAACGTGTTAATTAAAACGTTGATACGAGAGCGTGACATTTGTGTAAATAATATGCAGAGTCGCTAAACATGCATTTCACGTTGTAATTTTCATGCATTGAAACACACGCGTCGGTGGTGTAATGGTCAGCATAGTTGCCTTCCAAGCAGTTGATCCGGGTTCGATTCCCGGCCGACGCACTTCTTTTGATTACTCCAATGTAACATTTTGATAAGTTTGTGATCGGGATAATTGAATATTGTTGTTTCCATTTCACAACCGCCTGCGTCGGTGGTGTAATGGTCAGCATAGTTGCCTTCCAAGCAGTTGATCCGGGTACGATTTCCGGCCGACGCACACTTTTATTGTCTGAAAATATTTTAAACATTAAAATTCAAAATATGTTAACTAATGAAATCATTTCGTCTACATATGTAATATACAATGGACTTCAATAAGTTTAAGTAATTTTTCATCAATCTTTTCAAGAAAACTTTTATCTTTTCTTATATATATATATATTTTAATTTTCTGCTAGGTATATATTGATATCAAAGATCACGCTATGAAATATACAGTATTTACCAAATAAAAAAATAAGTTAAAATCATTAATGCTGTTCCAGAAACAAAGTTTAAATTAATCTACTTGTTATATTGACTTCTATCAATATTTTTCGTAAATGACATAGAGGTCAGCACTAATCTAAGGGAAAATATTAATTATTTGGAGGGTACACAATCAATCTGCTAGTTGTAAGGGTAATGTTGCTCTACAAAAGTGTATTAATTTATAGAAGTGCCCCCGTCGAGAATACAACCTGAGTCTCTTTGTTCAGTAAACAGGAATACTACCAACTGTGCTCTAAAGATGTCCAGCGTGCATCGACAGCAACAATTCACATTTACTTTAGTTTGAATAGTCTTGGCACAGCTTGGCAACCTTTTTGAATAGCAAATTTATTGAAGAGGATTTTACAAATTTGTTCTGTATAGACTAGTAACTGTTCAGGAGTTCTTAGCTTCCAAATGTCAGGGTTGGCGCATTTCGCCAAATAGCAAATGGTGTCTGGTCGTGTCTATTATTAATTTGGGCAACAGAGAATCAATTCATTTGGCCGCGTCACAAGCAATTTAAGTATTTGGCTTGTCTCGGTTCCGTCCATCCTTGAGTTTAATCGAACTTCCCTAGCATGGTGTATCTTGATGATTTACCAAAACGATGTCTCGACGGGACTGCTCTAAGAGATTTCGTAGGGAAATAAATAGTTTTACTTGCCGTTGTACGATTTTTTTCGTCTTTAGTGTACAAAATAAATAGTATACTAAATAAAAAGTAAAAACGATGACGTCACATCCCTTCTATAAGTCAATAGGCTTTATACTACCCATTTAATTCCAAAGATGCTCGGGGAAAAATGAAAAGGTTTTTAAACCGGTTAGTTGTCTTTTTAAAATTCACCCTGGAATGGGTAAAGTTGTTTCTGTAACAATGTTCAGTCAGTTAATTAGTTGACATTCATTGACTTTTCTAGTTCGGCTACTCGTCCATGGATCCCCTGGTATAATGATACGCATTTAATTTTATTCTCAGATGATGCCAGATCTGGTTGAAACTAATCTGCAAAGCCTTGAGCATAGGCGTAGGGTTGCCAGCCTTTCGGTCTTCTATAGGGTACATTTTGGAAAGTGTGCACAGGAATTGTTCCAATTGATTCCCCTATCGCTGTTCCTCTATCGGAAAACTCGACGTACGGCGGTATCCATCCTTACGTAGTGAACGTACCACCTGCACGGACGACGTGGTGTGCGTCTTTATTCATTATGCGCACTGCAAAGGACTGGAATAACTTGCCCGCGTCGGTGTTCCCGGCTACTTACGATGTGGGAGTCGTCAAGAGGAGAGTGAATAGGCTATTTATAAGTTAGTACGTTCACCATCTTAGACTTAATCACCATTTACCATCAGGTGGGATTTTTCTCAAGCATTAACTTATGTAAAAAAATGGTCCTATATCACCTTTTAACATAAACCTATAATAAAAACACGCTATAATGAGATCTATATGGAACATGAAAAAATTCAATATTAGTTTTTGAAAGAATTATCGAAGCGACTTTTGTGATTTAATGATAACCTACTTGTTCGCTTAGTAGGGCTTCGTGTAACGATTTTATAATCAGTAAGTACATATATCGCTAAAAAAACGAAATTTATTAAATTCACTTTACCAAATGTTATACAAGTGCCATCTCATATTGTTATAAATAAGAGAGTGCTTGAACTAGTGAATTCTTCCACATTTCTTGGAATCACTATAGACTCACGACTACAATGGAATTCTCATATTGAAATCTTGTCAGGAAAACTTAGCTCTGCTGCCTACGCTCTTAAGAAAGTGAGGCTCTTAACGGACGTAGAAACAGCAAGATTAGTTTATTTTAGCTACTTTCACAGTGTGATGTCTTATGGTCTGTTGTTGTGGGGCTCAGCTGCCGATATTGAGTCGATTTTTATATGACAGAAAAGAGCAGTACGCGCCATTTACAACCTCAGGCCTAGAGATTCTCTTAGAGATCTCTTTAAAGAAATTGATATATTAACTGTAGCATCACAATATATTTTAGATAATATTATGTACGTTAAAATATACTCTGATGGTTTTCTTAGGAAGAGTAATGTTCACAGCATTAATACTAGGAGTAAGGCTAAACTGATTGTTCCAAATTTCAGACTAAGCAAAACTGGTGGATCTTTCATGGGTAGATGTGTAAATATTTATAATAAAATTCCATTAAAATTGACAGAAATGCCATATTGTAAATTTAAAACTCACGTCAAAGGCTATCTTATGCGGAAAGGTTATTACGAACTTGATGATTACTTTCAGGATAAGACTAGTTGGACACGAGTTTAATATTAAGCCAGTTTAAGCCGCTTCTTCTTCCGAGACCACTCACGGTAGGGATTTGTTCAAGCGATGGCGTAGTTTGACGTTCGAAAAGTATTTGTAAAAATCAACTTCGA
>PDGT01000137.1:303217-395809 GCA_003671415.1 Megathymus violae | reverse complement strand
GTGGGAGGGAAGGAGTTCTACTTGAATGCATCTATAGAAGTATATACCATCATACATTGTGCTTACGGATTGTTGCAAAGTAAATTAATACTAATTTAATAACAATGAATTTCCGCAAAGTAACGCTTGATACTATCAGCTATATCAGTATTATTATTAAGTCATTAATACTATTACTCGTATTATTATCTTTCCGTGAAGCCTGCCTGGCCAGCTACCGCCCTCTTGCTTGAGTCAGCCGCCAAACAACTCGTCGTGTTCCCGATGAGGGCTTGAAAGCCAGAACTATTATAAATAAATATTATTTATCATATTACTAATTTATTTATATTTATTTCGTTCTGTCCTTCTCATTTCCTGGGCGACGTATCAATGATACATTTGGTCCATGGGCTACGGTGACCACTTAGCATCTAAGTGGCTCGTCTGCTCGTTTGTCGGCTATTACAAAAGAAAAAACACACGTCATCATGATGATTTGTTCTTAACATTCATGCATGCGTACACTCATATAGTCATCAGTTGTTAATATGTGTGCAAAATGACTTATATACGATTACATGAACACGCACGCAAACAAAAGATGCTTATATAACATGTATAAAAATCTGTCACGTCTTCCCCATTCGGCATCGAACTTTAACCATTGTTAGATCTACTTAACGCTCAAGTCACTTAAAATATCTTCGATCCACTTCGCCTTACTTGCCCTAGATATTTCATTTGATATCATTTGCAACCTAATGGATTGCTTCTTCTCCCGACTCGAGCTCCGCTCTGAGCCGAGGTGATGAACCAACTTCCTTGTTAGAAAGTTCCGTCAAGATGAATTTGTTTGAGTACACTTGGACAAAGTTTTGGTCTAATTTGGATGAGTTTCGCTAAGTGCATCTTCAATCTAAAGATCTAGTTTAGTTTCGTCAGGAGTTCTATAACAATCACGCGGAAAGTGTTTTTTAAGTTCCAGACTTGCTGGTCGAAAATTATTATTATCCTACTAAAGAAGATTCCTTGACGACACCTCAGCATGAATTAAATTGGAGCTTCTCTTTGTGGTTCCATTGCTAATGGTCCCATTTATTCATAAGCATAGTATTAATTATAACTTGGTGTTGTAGGCCTTTGAAAGACAGGATATTAGCAAACTGGAAATTTTATTGATTGTTACATTTGACTTTAAAGCCATTAATGGTGACATGAAATTGAATCATTATTGCATTGGGGAGGGTAATATAATTACAATTAAAGGTATGTTAAAACTGAGCTTTTCGTGGCCAGCATGGCTTATAGTTTTAAGCTCTGTCAGTCTGAGAAGAGAGTAGGGGAACTGTAACCGAATCAGACAAAAAAGTTTTGAATAATTTCGGATTGGGGCAGAATTTTAATGCAACACGTTATTCAGGAGGCCGAGCCATTAAACTAGTCTCGTCGTTCTAATTTTAGACAGTTTTTATTATTTAATTTTTAAGGCTATTTTTCTTTGTCGTTATAATACCAAATTATACCTAGAAATAAGATCGACTTGCTAGAAATAACATCGACTTATTTGTTTCCCAATTCTAAATCATCAATCGATCCATAACTGCAATTATTCGAAACGATCGGAAAATCCATAATAATTTCATATCCGTAACCGTAAATGAAACCCGTTAAACATTATTCTTATGTCCGTATTCATATCCAGCTCCGAAATTTCATATCTACTGACTATCTTTCATATTACTGAATATATTGAGAAGCATAAACCTTCGGTTGTTATCATCTATTTATTTGTGCGCGTTATTATGTTGAACTCTTGCTCAACAATGGGACGCCGCTGGGTTGCGGCGTCCCATTGTTGACATGATGTCAACCAGCTGTTGTAAACAAACATAGGTATGCATCGTGACTTTCATATGACATTATCGTGCGTCGTGACTTTGCCGTAGTTATGACAAAATATATTATACTCAGAGAGTTCAATTGATTCGCGATTTCTCTATGCTCTACATGGCGTTGGTGGTGTAATGGTAAGCATAGTTGCCTTCCAAGCAGTTGATCCGGGTTCGATTCCCGGCCAACGCACACTTTTTTAGTGAAGTAGTTTTTAAAGTTTTATTAAATACTTATTATTATTATATTAAATATTCAAAAATATATTTCGATACTAACAATAAACTGTAGCGGGGTTGAATTTGTACATGTAATATTTTTATGAAAAATAAGGTAGGTTTACTGGCCAGTGGCCACGCAGTCTGGAATAGCCTAGTTATCACTGACACGTTGCTAGCCGAGATGGAAACGGGAGATCTGTTTATTATTGGCAGGATTTATTAACCACACGGAGGTCGAATGCCTTGAAACGATTCAGAAAAAAATATTAAAAAAATACCTTTTAAAAATCGAATATAACCAGAATTCAATAGAACACAAGACTATGACGCCTGCCTAAAATACTTTGGATATCATAAATTATATTGTAGAAATCAAAGCCTTAGTATAATCTTTAGTAAATTTTTATTCGTAGATAATACTAAGTATAAATCTATACTAATAATAAAATTTCAACTGATCGATTTCTGTACATGAACGATATATGATAAAAAATATTATTACGGGTCTTTATTAACGCAATAGAACCCAAAACAATAATTGTTAGAATTTTTGTCTCTTTGTCTGTGCGTTTATTCCCACTAATCTCAGAAACGGCTTAACGGATTTCGTTCTGGTTTTCACTAATGTAAGCGTCATTTAAAATTTAAAGTTTGTTTCATTGCAATCCGGCCATAAATAAAAAAGATATGAATTAGTACATGTATTTCTAATTCACAGAACGAGAAAAACTCAGAAAAATTGAGATGTTATCTTTAAGCGTAGGGTAGTTTTTCCGAAGCGAAGCGAGGGCATTTGCTAGTTACATAATAAACTACTAGATAGTTCGTTTTCTTTAAATCTAATATGTATAAGTGCTTCCAGGTTATCGGCAACATTAAGTAACTGTCAACCATTCCACGATTATTACTAATAAGCCCGATTCCGCGTACAACTCGCCTCTAGACCTTGCCTTAAGGAACAATAATTTTAACAAAATCCACATTGACAATTTTTCAGGCCATATAAGTAAATTTACCAAAAAACTTAATGCAGTGACGATTCCATATTCCAATTCCAATTCAATTCAATTCCATAAACTGTTTTATTATAGAGTTTTTTCGTATGTTTGTATACTTTACCCAAACAATTATATTTCTGTTTTCGGTACAAATGTTTGAATGTAATCTTCTGTAGGTTTATATTTTGTTCGAAATTCAGTTCAGGAATTAGCACATTATGTTTAGGGTGTTTTTATATATTATTATTTAAAAAAAATATCACAATCTTTTGTTGCGAGTATTATTTATAAAAGTAACGATTATCGCGGAGGGAAGAGAAAAGGAGAGCCGTTTAATTGAAACATAAATATGTTATGGATAATATTCAAATATATATAATTAATATGAAAGTTTGTATTGACGCTGCGTGCCAAAAGAGGGCACACATTTATATGACATGTAAATGTTTTTCTTAAGTTTGGGTATGGGTGATATGATATATATTTGTGTGTGTACATACCACCCGCAGTTTCAAAAGGGTTCACAGGAATTCTTATTAAGGGTGTGACTATTTGTATTTATGTTTTGCTTTTTCATATATATTTTTATTATTCATATCCATCCATATTTCCTTAATGATATGGTATGTAGTCAAATTTATGGTGTTTGTAGGTCCAGATAAAGTTCCAGGTCATGAGGACGTAATTTTGAACAATAAGAATAATTTGGCAGTGGATACAGTTGGACAACTATTTGTGTTTTGTAAGGTTTCAATTCCAAATCTACAGTATTACACAAGTATCTTTCCATCGTCTTATCTATTCACAATGTTGCTTCAACGTGATTTGATACAAAGACAAAGGCACACAGCCAGGCTATTGAAGGACTGACACGGATTTTTTACTCCAAATACACATTCCGCCTGAGTTAGTTATGGTTCTGGTAAGGAATCCAGTCAATTACAACAGGAGGAACCAGTCCAGTTTGAACGACTGGTTCAGCAGCGAACATCACGAGCTGGTTATGTTACCTTGGACTCAGTGGCGGAAGGTACTCGTACATATTTCAAGAATAAATCATAAGATGCATTTTATAATCGGTGACCGTGTATACCTACAGTAATAATAAAACTGTTCAGAGGTCAAACCTGTTTATGAAATATTTTTTTGAAATTTCAATTGTGACAATAGCTACCTGTCTAAGCTCCCTAGTTACAACCTTAGAATCAAATAACGTTGTAACGTAACGTAAAAATTTTTTTACACCTTTGTTCACGTTACTGAAGTTTTAGCAAGGAACCCTTTTCTAGTAATAAATATAGCCTATGTTACTCAGGGATAATGTATCAATCTAATGGTGAAAGAATTTTTAAAATCGGTTCAGTAGTTTCTGAGTTTATTCGTTACAAACATACAAAAATACCAAGCTTTCCTCTTTATAATATTAGTATAGATAAATGTTGCCTCAACTGGGAATCATACCTGCGATTCTTCGCTTGGTAAAATCACTTCAATAATAATAAAACAAAAATTGTGATGTACTTGAGGCTCTATCCATCCTTCGATCCAACTCGTGATGCTATCCGCTGACCAATGGAGACGGCAATGACGGTAAATCTCTCTCGTTGGAAGTTTTTAAGCTCATTACAACTCTTAAACATGAAATACATAACAAGTGAAAAGGTTCTCTTTTAGCCTGTCTGCCTGGCTAGTTACCACCTTCTTTCTAGAATCAGCCGAGAAATGTCTCTTAACTTATTTTCGTGCCTGTTTGGTAAGAAATCTGTTCATCCTTGGTGATATTGATGTGTATCGACAGCTTTGACCGCCTATCACTATCGGGTAAAGTATACAGAATTATTACCCCTACTCAAAACGTCTTTGCGCGCAATGGCGCAGTAACGCTCGAAATTCAGGAAAATGCGACCAGTCAAATCAAAACACAACGCATACTTGCATAGCACGATGGAAGTTACTATAACAAGTCTACCTTGTGTCTCTTTCTCACTCACAGGGCTTAGAATAAAGTATCTCGCTTCTTCATAGGCAGTTGTCCAATCGATTGATTGGAGGCTGTTGATGTGCTGCGACCCGAAGATATGTTTTAAGATAACGGTTTATTGAAATATATTGCTGATAAATATTGGCCCTCAATTTGTGGAAAACTAATTATTTTATAACAAACCGCGAGCATAGTGTATCGCTATGTATCCACTGCTGGGTTCATGTCTGGTCTTACAATGACAGTGCTTAAGGCTAAGTGTTAAGGGTTCCGCCACGCAGACGAAGTGTGAACGGGTATACTTCACACACATTTGGGAACATTATTAAGAACTATGAGATATGCAGGTTTTCTCACGAAGTTTTCCTTAATTGAAACTAGCATATTTTTTCTAAATACACAGGAAATCTAATTGGAAAAATAGAGTTGCATGCAGGATTCATACCCAAGTCTCTCCTGTGTTAGACCGACTTTCTAACTACTAGGCTAAAACTGCTCGTATTGTATAATATAAACATATATACCTAGTCTGAATGTGTCCGAATGCCTTACTTTTAACTAGATAGCGTGATGTTTAGTGCTTGGAGTTAACATAAAACATTTATGTAACGTCTGGTGAAAACGAGAAATAATTATTTCGGACACTTTCATTTGGGACATATCATATTTTCGAAACTCTTATCTAATAATAACAACAAAGTCTACCTACGTCAAATTTTCTAAAAATTACTTAATATATAGGTTCGACCCCGTTACAATGTCATTATTAGAATCATTAATATCACATAACAAATCAACAATAAGTATTCTATGTAGTCTGAAGTAAGGTTGCTAATCCTAAAATAGTTTCGTCAGTCGTCTATGCGTACCAACGTTACATTCTACCACATAAATTGACTTTCCTCTCAATATTTATAGTGGAGTTTCGGTTGGCCAATCGCCTGGTCCACAAGCAACGACGTAAGGGCCTTATCATTGGAGGTATTTATTTAAAATTCTGTACTAGTGACTCTGTTTCTACAAGATATACCTGTCTGGCTATCCACCACCCTTCTTCTATAATCAAGCTTGGACTATTTATAACGTGTTTCCATTGCAATGTCGTGAACCAGTTGCTGATGCCTTTGGTAAAACAGCTCTTGTCAATATAACCTTATTAAAAATGTAACAGAATATATCAAACGTCAGATAATTAAAAATAAATGTATCAACAATTTCATTATTATAAAAGTAATAATTGAATTAAGGACATGATACCAATGATGATTTGGCAAATAGCGGAAACTACGTAAATAGAATATAGAGTGCATAGTATTATTTCCGTCCGAAGAAATTCCGAGTCGCGCCTAAACAGTTTTTATCGTATCTTCAGTCGAATCATCAGTTCGGTAATTCACGTGTGACGGCAGTGGATCTAGCCCCGAGTCAATGGTCGTTTTCTACTCGTTAGTTGGAAAAAACTGATACTGCCTTTTGAATGTCCACTGCGAAACATCTGTGTGCCGTGGACATTGAAAAGATTGTACCTATACAAAAAATAGATTTGAAAAGTAATTGGAAGTTTTTCGCTCCTAGTTTATTTGACAAACGTTTTAACATAAGCGATAGTTACTCTATTTCGCATGGTATTATGATGATTGTCATGGTATCATCGCCATGTGCCGTAATTACTGCAAAGCTGGGATTCCAAACCGAGCCCTCGAGACACAACAAGTTATCATACTAGTCAAAAGCGAGATGGTAGGACGCATGTAGTCATAGTAATGTTACAGTATTTGAGATGATGATCACTTTGTCATTATCCGTTCAATCTGCTATTTTTCCATCTAGCAAACTACAATATTCACTTATAAAGAATATATCTGAAGCCGGACAAAGAAACGACAAGTTCCTAGGGTTAGGACAACCTAGAATATAATACTTTAGGGTATTTGTTTATTTTGTGTTGATTAGTATAACGGACTACTTCTCCTCCTCCGCTTCTCCTCGTGCTGTCTAAGCCAACCACCCTGGTAGTGGTGCAGCCTTCTGAACAATGGCTACTATTTGAAGTCACTAATTTTTATCTTTGGTGATAAGATTCTTTACCTGCCTGATTAGGTACCAGTCTTTTTCTACAATAGATTCAAACCTGAAATGTTTCAATTGTAATTTTGAGAGCCAGTTAAAAAGCGAGTTCTCCGGTTGCCGTTGGATCTGCAACGGGTCATTTACGTTTGCACCTTTGTTATTGCGACTGACCATAGGCTATTGTAAACTCTTACCCTTGTTTCACATCCTTTGACATAAAAAGATGAGTAATTTCATAGAGCGTCTTTGAGACAACAAAGAAAAGGCTCTTACTTATATTTCACTTTGCCATTTAGCTATGTCCATTAAATCGCCTTTTAACATCAAATGGAGCTGTAGTCAAGCATCAAAATATCATAAGTATAATAAAGAATACACGAAGGAATATTACTAGAAAAACGCCTGCTACAATTAACATTGTGCGTGAATAAATTCATTGCTATATGAAATCTTATAGGCGTTGCGTTAGACTCGTCTGACATATCAATAACGATGGTTTCAACCCAATAGTGGGCTATCAAAAGGTCGAATTGTTGACATGTCACGTAGGGACCCGTCTAATCAAATGTCCACAAATTCTTATGACATTCGTGTAAAATCACCATCATAAACATTGCTATATTAATTATGTGATATACTTCCATATAACTCATAGAGAAAGCTAAAATGGAATAAAACGTGATACAATAAAGGCCTGTAAATGCAACCCAAGGAAGCAGCCCCATCAAGAAAACGGGATAATAATGTTCACCCTTTCAACCAAATTGTATTGTATCGCATATTGACAGCAAAACTGTTTTAACTCATACATATACAAATATGAAATGATCCTCAAATCTTCACGAAAAGATAAATAGAATTTATTACACGGTTCCATGCACCTTGATGTCATGCAACAACTTATTAAGAACTTATAATGATCCTTATTCTATATAATCCCATAAAATATTGAATTTACCTGAATCTCTCCAAAATATGTACCTTCGATCCAAACCGCTACCTACTGACTACTTAATAACGTGTGAGTATATTTGGAGTGTGTGACTGGGTAATCGTTAATAACTGTTTAGCACTTTCTAATATGGGGATTTAATGCTTACTTTATTGAAACTGATCAAAAGTAATAATAATATCTTTAATTGTCACGCAATGGTTAAAAAAAATTAATTTCCTAAAAACTATATTTTCAGCTTTATGACAGTATTTTTGCGGATATAGGGCCTGCAACACAACAAATCACAGCGCCCATTGTGAATTTTGCATCTCACTGCCGCTTCCAGCACAGAAACGATGGCAAGTTCTTTACGCATCAGAGGTTCGAATACCGAATTGAGAAAATATTCAATAGGTCCACGATTTCACTGGGGAAATTACATATGATTTAATACTATTAATCGACCTTGCCTTCACTTTGGAAAAATAAGTGTTACTCGTTTTTATCAGGAGTTTTATACATTTTGTGTTTACTCAATACAGATAAACGTGCCTCGTTATTCAGTCTTTTTATCCCATGTAATTCATAAGCTCTACCGTATTTCGAAGGTCAATTAACTTTGTTGATTATTCTGTTTCTCTTTATTACAGATAATATGGTCATGTACAGTCAGTGTTCACAAGTGCATGACTGAAATAAATGTTATTAAGTACAATAGCGCACAGCAGTGCTTGTTCGGCTTCCGTTTTTGATGACAATGATGATCAAACTATAGTTTGAAAGATAAACAGTCATAGCTCAGTGGTTTAATCAGAGCCTGTGATTTCGGAGGTCTGGATACAAAGTCTACATGAGTTTTTGCACTGGATACAAGTCAACCACCCTCACTCATGTTGCATCTTGCTGATCAAATGACCTAGTCTACGCAGGTCTAAGATGGGCGCTATACCTCCCAGCTTAATATCAGGTGTCCTAATTTCATCAGGTCTTGGTTGAAGTGTAATGACAGTTAAGGTTTAAAAACTGAAGTCATCGCTTTCTACTCGGCCGGCAACACTTCGGTAATTTCCCTACTATTACTAATGTGCGTCGGCGATAGTGATCAGATCCATTCAGTTATTAATATTTCGGGGTCAAAGATTCCATGCCTTAACTGCCAGCCAAACTGCTCTGCTCGTACCTTGCCCTGCCGGTCGAGAACGAGGCTAAGTCAAGGTACCTCATGCTGGCGGTCGCTGGATTCTGTATAACCCAGTTTAATCACACAAGTAATTGTGCATGGTGGAAACGGGTAATAGTTTTAACCCGTTTCGGTTAGGGTTGGAGAGCCAGTAAAAATAAGGGTACCCCGCTTTCTCTAAGCTGATCACAATTTATTGTAACTGAAATCCCTGGAACATCGTGACCACTTACTATCATGTGGCCTGTCTGCTCATTCATAGGCTATTTGTATAAAAAATATTATCACGATATAATACGTATTTCTATAATGTACTTGCTAATCAAGAAGAAAGAATAAATAACTTTATGCGCAAAAAAAAGCAGAATTAGTCTTCTGTAATTTTATTAAAACACCTAAATTCACCAATTTAAGTACAACTTAGAATACATTTTACAGTACAGCAATGTATTCTTTTCGTGGCGACGCAGTATGGCAACAAGTTTGTAACACTTAGGTACATGTTATATCCGCTAATATATACACCCTTAATTAATTAAATATAAACAAGAAAAACTATGTTTGTTTTTCCAAAAAATGCAAGACACCTTTTAGCACCAAAGTACGTATTAAAGATTTTCTAAATTCAAATAATTCTATAAAATCTTTCTTGTTATTCGTAAATTCTCGACGGAAACAAACTTTTGATAGTGCTTATTAATTTATCAAATAAGCGAATTTTCGAACATTTCAATACATAATATTAAGACATTGTATCACATATAAAACAATTTGTATAACGTTCTAAAATAAACATTTCCACAATTAAAAAATATTAATATTAAAATTTTCATAACAATTTGTACAATAAGAATATTTGTGTTGATGAATATTGTAACCTTCAGGCGTTACAAATACAATTTTATTTCAATGTTACAATGAAAGTATCGGAAAATAATAACAATTAATTTTAAAATGTATCACATTTCATTAACCAGTATTGTTTTAAAGAATATTTAAATAAGGCACATTAGACTCTTAAATTCAGCTGACATTTTTAATATCTCATTGTCTACCCATTTGTATATTAATAAATAAATAAATAATATTTACAAATGTTAAAATTTCTTATTGTCTTATATTGTTATTTTTAGTTACATCGGATTTTCAGATCTAACGAATAATTATCGTGTGATGTAAGTAGTTGCAATTAAGATTTTTAAAATATTATTTACATCTATATCTCTGGTTTAACTTAATTCACAGTACGTATCTTAAAAATATGTGAAAATCATGTTCCACTTCCACTGAAAATTAATAGCTAATAACTTATACTCCACCAATTCCGCTTATTTACCGTGAAATAAATTGTTTCATGTCACTTTGTATCTATAGTATTGGAACCAGAGATGATTACAAGTAAGGTATCTATCTCAGCCCTCAACATTAAATACATTTGTTCGACCTCAATAGGGACCTCAGTTTTTTTAAGGTGATTATAGCATTGGATTTTAACCTATAAAGCACTGAGCGCGTACCCATTGGCTACTTGCATAAAAATAAATAATAGACATACTACAATATGTAACAAATGTTTGCGAAGAGGAACATTACAAAAGATACAAAGAAAACCCCAGATACAGACTAACAATAATACTGGATAGCCACCACCTTGCTATAAGCACAGGTCTCAGTCGAAAACAGTTCTAATCTACAAGGTATTTCAGTCTATAATCGTTTGAATATAATACTATCGGTTTATACACAAAGATTCCACGTACTTCGGGTCCATTTCATCAATTTCGCGTCCTTTCGTTTCCGGGACGCACAGCACTACGAAGAGGAGGCATAATACTGATATTCCAGCGTAGAGCCAGAATAACCCATACAATCCTATATAATACTGGAAATCTGCAGCAGTTTTCACGTTAACGAAGCCACAGAGATGGCTAAAACTGGTAGCCAAAGCACTGCCAGTACTCCTGTACTCCAACGGAAACAATTCTCCAACTAGTAACGACGAAATAGGACTAATGCCTAATGAAAATGCAATCGTAAAAGTCAGGACGCAGACCAGTGGTATCCAATCATAGGAACCAGGTTCAGGATGGGCTAAATCGGTGGAATTCCTAAAGACATCTTCGTAATAAGCGTACGATCCAAAGCCAGCTAATGCAATGGACATCATTACACCGCTAACCATAAGTAGGGGAAGGCGTCCGACATTATCGATGAGCATTCCTGATAAGCAGGACGCTAGGAGCTGAACAACGCTGGTTGCAATAGCTCCTCCATGAGGATTCATCATCCGAAAGGTTTTCTTAAACATTGACACAGCGTAGAAATTGAAGACGTGTGCTCCTGTGAATTTTTGAAAAAACATAAGCCCGCAAGTGATCAAAACTGGTCTTGTTAGTCTTTTAGACAATAGAACCTTCAGTTTTCCAGCTCTACCGTCATGGTATTGCTTGCTCGCTAAAATATTGGTGCGGATAGTGGCTAATTCCTGTCGAATATCGGCGTCTGGACCACGAAGCCATTGGAGCGAATCAGCGGCATCTTCTTCTCTGCCTCGTAGAAGAAGAGAAGATGGAGTTTCAGGAACAAACAGGAGCGCCAGAAATAATAAGACTGGCGCTGAGGCTACCACCAAAGCCAACTCATGCCACTTGAGGTACGCTCCGAGTGAAAAAGCTATTAGGATGCCAATCTGGCTCAGTATCTTCAGAACTGAACTCAGACATCCTCGGATTTCAGGTACTGCGATTTCTGTTACGTAGACCTGTTGACAAAAAAAAATGTTTTAGAATTTCAAGTAATTTTAAATTGTTATATAGATATGTGCTATGTAGTTTGTTAGAGATCATGCAATTTAAACTTAACCGATTAATATCATATTCACGAAATATATATTTAGTCTAAAACATATTTTATAGCTGTAATAGGATCATATAAGTAACACTTTAAGTTAAATTCTTAACAAATTCTACATTTAACAACTAATATAATTCATATTAAATATGCTTCAGAATATTTAGAAACAAAACAGAAATTATTATAGAAAACTATTCAATTTTCACCTTACTCCGTCATATGACAACGTTGCCTTTTGAGGAGACACTTTAGGGGTTCCATCGCAATCCTTACCTCGATTGTAACAGATGTAACATATCTTAGATTTAAAAGGACAAAAATCTTATCTAGAACAATTGATTTTACTTCATTCACGGTAGAAACCTTAGCATATTGGACAGTTGTCTTGTCAACTGAAGACACTGTTGGAACTAATCCAACTAATTTTACAACAGATTATTATAATTATACTAATTTTATTATCCTTCAATTGAAGCGGGGTTATCGAACTGTGTACTTTGTTTACTTGTCAAAGAGGTAGTTAAAAAGCGGCCTTTCTATTTAATTATCCAGTCAAAAGAAGAAAACTGAAATGCCATTAGAATCGAATTAAATAGCATAGAAAAAAATATTTTTATAACTAATTCAACATCCAATCAATACCATTATAATTGAAAACAATGTTTTTAACAATAACTCAAAATATATTGACAATTACTAACGATTTCACAGAATACTAAGTATATTATTACGTGATACTAGAAGACAATAAATAACCAGTTTTCAAATAATATTTTACTTACTACGATGTAACATGTAGCGAATTACCTTACAAATAGGACAATAGCAAAAAGACAATAGCAATAGGACAAAAGCTACACTAATTTTCCTGAACACTGTACAAAACTTGCCTAAAAATGAAGGTCGCAAGGGATTTCCCTGTATCAACAAAAATTTATTTATTTATTTAAAGAATTACCAACAAAATTATATGCTAATACTTACATAACTATAATATTTTAATACATATAATCTCACTTATAGGTAATTACAACATGCATAAAATATTTAAAAACGATAACAATGTATTTGTGGCCGGGAAAAATTTAAATTCATTTACAATTTTACAATTCGTTTATATAATGAAATGGTTCTCTCACAGTTACATATCTGAACATTTGTTAATTTGACCCGTGAAACGATATGACGACACCGTTCACATAACGACTACTTAATTCATATTTCAATAAATAAATCACTCTATATTAACCAAACTTTCTTCAATCATATCAAATTACGCTGCTTATGGACACGACATCCAAAGACAGCTACAACACGAATACAAATGTATGAGATGATAGTTGAATACAGATGTGGTGAAAGGCGTGTTAACGCGAAGGTTACGGCGGAGACCAGCACATAGCCTGATTGAGGTCCCATTCAACTAATCACACCTGGCTTTGATGATTTGGGCAGAGTATTTGTTAACGGCGAAAAAATTTGCAAGCCTTACCTCTTACATGAGTGCTTCTTTTCTTTCCTTTTCAATATTGTTATCCCTATAATTTATTAAGGAAACTAATTTTACCCCCAGTGACCACTGCTGCTCTGTTATTTTATTTAATATACATATTAATTTTTATTACCCATGCATTTTTACCATTTTTATTACTCCCGTTAAATATCTGTTTCATTCCTGCGAGGTTACTACCCAATTTGGAAACCTGATACAGAAAATTCCATTGGATTATCTCATGCGATTTTAAAGTGGTTCTAAAATCTTACTACATTCTACTACAGCCTGGCAGTAGGCCTCGTATCATACAGTATCTGTTGAGGAAATATTTTTTTCTTCTTTCCCAACGCTCACAATTCTGTGCTTAACTTCACGCATTGTATGCGTACACTTCCTTCATAAAAATGATTTAAGCCCCATTCATCGAGATTCTTGGGAAGGAGCATTATGCGCTAAATGCATGCAGGTTTTGTCGTCGCTTCTGCGCTTGAATGCTGTAAAATGCGCAAAAACTTTACAATATGCGCTAAATGTGAAACGTCTCTGAGTGTATGACTTACGGAGCCTTAGTTAGGAGTGCATTTTCATCAACCTTTGTAAGATTCTTGTGGAGAAAATACGCGTGCCAAATCTGCCGTGAATAAAGTGATTTTCTGTTTGCATTTATGGGAAGTTTCCAGTGATTCGTATATAAAGCTCTTCATGTCAGTTGTTGGTAAGAGCAGACAATTTAAGTAACGGATATGCAATCGAACTTAAATCCATAACAAATTTACATTGTATATTGGCTTCTACCCAAGGTATGTGGTTCGCCTGATATGAATGGATTTGAAGTGTTATCCTTCCATGCTGCTGCACTGTGTAGAGAGGTTAGTGGCCACCCAAGTCTTGGTAGTTTATGTATCTCCCGATAATTAATTGAAGAGCATAAAAATTATTAAGCTTAATTTAGTCTAACCAGAATAAGTGTTTGTTAAACTTCTACCATGATTCATTCATGTACTTCAATGTAAATCTAAGCAAGTTTTAAAAATTAAGACTAGGGTGAAGGCTACAATGGCCTTTGTAATGGAATTAAAAAACAGCCAACTGCAGACCACTAACTTATATATGTCATTCGAATGAGACAAAGAAACGAACTCACCGTTGCTCTACGAACGGAAGAGCCGTGTGTGCGATGTTTTTCCTAACATACAGTTTCTAATTGCGATCTTTGTTGGATAACTAACGTGCGACTGTGTTTTGTGAGTTACTTCTGAAATGACAACGGTGATCGATCGTTAAACAAACCCAATACTTCACTTGTTGCACTACCGACTGACAAGCGAAAGATCGGCTGCGCATAACTGTTATGTTTTTAAGTCATCTTAATGGCTACAATGGCTGATCAATATCGATTTTGTTAATTACTTTAGATATATATCACTATAAGCTATGTATCGATGCAACGACACATCGAATTCTAGCGTAGACATAAATCGTCATCTCGACAAATAGTTGAATATGACCACAATCAGTTAGTAGTTTAAAGTTATGATTATGATTCATCTAGTTTTTAATAACTTGTAAGCGTAAAATAATTTGATCACCGCTATGGCCATAGTGTAGCCTGAAATAAAGTTTATTCAAATTATGTTTATATGTGTCATTTAACGCTTTTTTGTGTTCTAACGCGGACTGGATATCGAAATCAGTTTGTTAAAAATATTGGAAAAAAATTAAAATAAAAGAAACGCGTCCATTTGTATAATAAATTTGTGTATTAAGTAAGGATAGTTTCTATGATATTCGATATATTGAAAATTGTAACGCGATGTGTGAGTTAAATTATTTTTTTTTCATTCTTATCAATCGTTGCCCTCCGTCGGTGAAGCAAGCATAGAGCAAACCGTTAGAAGTTCTTTGTGTTACGAATGAGTGAAGAAGGAAAGATTTATTTATTCAACTCTTGATCCCGAGACAATCGCTAGCATTGTATGTAATATCGCACAGAGGTTTATGACGTGTGAATTTTATTACTTCTTATAACTTAGAATTAGTAGTGACACTCGTAGCTTGACATTTTGTCGAACATACGGTGACAGAGTTAAGCAATTGGGCGCCGCGGGCATAAAAATCTTAAGCGCTTAAAAAGAAAAAATAATCCATTTCTACTAACATTATAAATGGGAAAATGAACCTGCGTGTCTGTCTGTTAGGCTTTCACGGCCCAACCGTTGATGCGACTGCCATGAAATTTGATAACCAGATATATGTCCTGGGGAAGGACATTGGTTACTTTTCCCA
This sequence comes from Megathymus violae, assembly GCA_003671415.1. Classification (NCBI taxonomy): domain Eukaryota; kingdom Metazoa; phylum Arthropoda; class Insecta; order Lepidoptera; family Hesperiidae; genus Megathymus; species Megathymus violae. Next base: position 379,919 of record PDGT01000137.1, on the reverse strand, counting down.
AAATATTCTTTCGATTTTGTGAAATTTTGACCTTTTAAAATAACCATAAATGACACATAAATAAAATGTAATTATTTAATAAACCCCCAAAAATCCTGAACAAATACAATCCGAATTCGAATCCAAGCGAAGTCAGTCACCGGTAAAAGCTACTCTGTTATGTAAGTATATGACACGACTGGGAATCGAATCTACGACGTTATGATTGATTAGAATTATTTATCATCTTGTTTTGAAAACTAATTATTATGTCTGTTTATATTGAATTAAACAAAAATCAACTAAACATTAAAAGCAAGTTCCTCTCTTTTACGGGTGTTACGGAAGGTCATGGGCGGCTTTGACCACTTACCATCAAGTGACCTGTCTTCTCTTCTGTTACTGAAGACATAAAATTATACTAAATTAATATGTTATATGAGTATTAAATATTACTGACATCTAGCACTGCCGGTGGAAGCGAACAACCTTTATGTCATTTGTTAATTGATAGGTGTCCGTTTCATAAAGCAAAAGCTTCTCACCTTACGGTAAGATTCGAAGTCAATAACAATATTATGTTAATAACCAGAGCGTAATAATCAATACGATAGCCATGAGAAGGTTGTGATAATAAGGGCATTGAAAGTAGTTTTAATAGGAAAATATTATACGGAGGAGTGTCATAATACATTGAATATATCAACGAACACATGACTGACAAGAAAAAAGAAATTTATTGTTTAAATTTTCCATTAATATAGAATAGTCAAGTGATCCATTTCATTGGCGGCAAAAATAAGTTTGAATTTTAAATTTAACTTGTAACTGTAGTTCGTTTCGCTTTATTTCCTCGTTTCCTCGTTTTCATCAGCAGGTTTTTTATTTTTGCATATTATTTACCCTTCATTCGTCCAAGTCAATGAGACACAGACTTGCTTTACAGGGCGCAATCAAGGCAAATACCAACCTGAGTGATCATTGTAATGCAGCAGACCAGCATGCCGCCGAAGAACGAAGTAGCCAACACCATGTCGACACTTGTCGAGAGCGATGTCGCGAGCCACGCTAGAGTGTACGGCAGGGCAGCCAGCTGCAGCACTGTTCGGCGGCCGTATCGCATCGTCAGCCCGCCGAGGATCCCGCCGATCAGCGCACCTGGTGGCCAAATATCGATCTAGTTTTCATCACGAACCATAAATGCAGCAATTTACAGCTAATGTATATTATTAAAAATCAATTGCCAATTGTCTGATTTTTGGTTGTATTCGTCTAAGGTCTAGGGGTAAAGTTGGAGATTGGGATGGTCAATTTATATAAATGTCTCATTAAAAGAATTGCCAATACAATTAATTAATGCCGATAATTTCATGTTTTCAATAAACTTATGATTATACTGGAATTGTTTTTTCATGTCAATTTACACAAAAATTCAAGTATACACAAATTAAACTTGGTTAGCACAAGGTACTTGGATGGGTTACGGCTAGTGGCAAAAATTTTTTTAGTGCTTCCGTGTCTAGGAGAAAACGTTCAGATCGATAAAATTGCTGTCTTTGTATTATATCGGAGGCCTACTGAGGCCATAAAAGCTCTATTAGAACTCTACAGCTGTAGAAAGTGTGCTTCCGCAGGTCCTGAAGTGTCATTCGTAATCTAAATTCCTAAATAGATGAAGAGTTTTATTTATTTTTGTCTGTGCATTCCCAAAGCGATACGCGCGATATATGAATAAGAATGCCGATTTGTCTGTCTGTTCAACGGTTTATTTTCTCGCTGTTACAATTCCGTGGCCAAAAGTTATTTTCATCTTTGTAATTTAAAACGTACATTGGATTTGTATATGAATGTTAGAGACATTTAGTAGAAAGTTGTTGATGTTAACTTGCTTTATTTTAATATCCAGGTAAAAGCACACAGTCAAAACATACTACCAGAACGTAATATAGTCTAGGTACAATGAAAGTGTATGTCACAGAAGCATATCTACCCTCATACAATTTCATTTCATGTCACGAAGACGTGTATGCCTATTTTAATTACACCATTTTGACGCTGACGTCGTCTTGTAATGGTGAGAGTGTTGCGAACTAACTGAAATTACATTAATGGCAAAGTTCCATAATAAAAAGACACACTACAAAATTTTATTTCACAAACCTAACGTATTTGAAGTAAAATGTGAATGATTTCTAAATATGTTTTACCGATAGCCAACACAGGTCTACGAAAACGTATTATTTTATAAGGTGTGACTAAACTCTAAAAACTACAATTCATCGATTTGAACATCGAATGTTGTCAATAAAATATAACATTGTAAAGACCAATAAGTATACCGACGAAAATAAGTTTTATAACGCATAATTTAAAACTCTTACATAATTACGTGTTTCTGAAAATTGACATGAGCGAGGTCGTACTGTTCTGCGAAATAGGCGTAAAGTTCTCTGGTGGTAAGTGGCAAAATATTTGCAATTAAAAAAATACATTCCTTTTGGAGTCGATAATTAAAGCACTAATTCTCTGTTCGTCGTTCTGTTCTGTTGTTAGTTGTGATTACGACAACAACTTTCGAGTGCGCGAATCAATTCCACGTTTATATCCGTTCACTGTAGCACTCAATTTTATTTCTGTATCGCACAACAGAACAGACAGGCCGGTATCAAAACAAAACATAACTGACTCGTGATTTAGAGGCGATCGTTTTTCGAAAATCGATTCGGAAATAACCGTCTGATCGATGGCATTCCGTTGTGGTGTGCAAAACTTGTTTATAATGCATCGGTGTTCTGTGTTAGTAACCTGCATGTATGGCGATTCTCGAAACTCATTGATCTAAATCACTCATAATTTCACTTTCTTATGCCGAATCCGAGCGTATCCTCGTGATTGCAGTGCGAAGATGATTCAAATTGAAAATCATTTAATCATTTAGGTTACATTTAATACACTTATGCGTGTCATTTTTTGCTTCTACTACCTTTTCCGAAAGGTGATTTAACATTGATGAGTAGAAAAAGCGAAAGTAACTCCTTAGCATATGTTTTAAAACAACACGTGGTAATTACGTTTTTAATTTTAATTTAATTAATTTACGTTTAAACCTGCGCGCAACCGATTCGACACTATTATTTCCAGGTGTCCTTGTCATTAATATGTAACAGTAATAGTATAATATAGATAGAATAAAAAAATATATTGGTTATTTTATGTTTATTATATTTTTTATTTTCAATTTAAGCATTTCATAATGATATTTTTGTAACTTTAGTTAACTATTTGGCTAGAGTTTCAACACAGTCAATTAGGTCGATTATTGTTACGTTTCAGAATTTTTAGTTATGGGTTGGTTGATTGATTATTAGTTTATGGTATGTAATTGTTACATGTGAATCCTGCGGGATATTTTTTAAGCTTAACAACTTTCGGCATTGCTGTTGATCAATAGATTATTAATGTAATTGGTAGCAGCTTTTTATGGTTCACCTAAAGCGGGCGTAATGGTTTCAAGTTTCCTTAACACCTTAATGAGAGTCAACGAAAGCTTTCTTAGATATTACTTTGAATTCGTGTGTACTTGAGTATGCATTGTTGGACAACGTAGGAGACGATGCCATTCAATCAGTTCTGTCAAACCTTTGTTCGACCAAATTTAATCCCGTCAATACCAAGTAAGTGATAGATATGTCTGGATAGTAAGTAAGTTTTCTTCTTGATCGTCATCAGCGATGTCTTCGGTGTGACAGATGTCCATGGCTAGGTCTATCAGGTCGCTTTGCTCAATGTAGGCTAATTGCATCTAGCATTTAAAAATAAATCAACCCATGCGAATTCTCGACTCCAGCGAGTATTGCTTTACCGACCCGGTAGTCCAATACAACGGTTAGGATTGCCTATAAATAATAATATAAATAATAAATATCCAATGTTGTTTTCAGTGATCGGCTTGACCCAAAACAAACTCGAGGAAACCATTCTGTATCGATGTTTCAGACGGTCGATTGCTCGGATTGAAATGGATTGACGTCACCAGATAAAGAGGTTACACGTTCTCGTGTTGTTGAGCGTATCTGAAGCTGGCGTGGAAAAATTTTGTAATGCCGAAAATAAACGGGTGTTTTTCATGCTTCGGCTGGAGTTGGAGAGCCGGTTGAATAGCGGCTTCGTTTGATCCTGAGTCGTATCAGTAACATGTGTTGTTGAAGCTGTCCGTGGGCGGTCTTAGTCTACCTCGTGTTCGATTCCTTAGTAATAAGCGCTAGGACTTATTTTCGTCTTAATAAAACAGAAGATTGCATGCCAGAACGAAATATGGGAGGATTATATTAAAATAACAACAGAGGTGCCAGTAAGCCATTTGATAAAATATGCAGTAAAGACTTGACGAAGTTTTGTTTAATATCTAATTTGAGCCCCTTTCAAGTTACAAATCGTTTATCTAAGGGATAATTAATATTACTTAACTCTTAAAGGGATAAAGAGTATTACTTGACTCGTTATTTTAATCAAATTACAACTTTTCTCGCATAGGAAATTCTGAAAAAATGGGATGTGACATACACATCGTATAGGCATAATATCACTTCAAATCATATTATCTTTATTTGTGTAGAAACCTTATAACAAATACGAATAATTCAATATTCACAATACGAAATCTCAAACGTAAACCGCTGCTGCTATATAGATTGACGCGCAGAACGTGCAGTCAATGTTTGACATTCTCTATGTTTTGTTTACAAACGAATGCGCGGGTCTGTTCAGATTGATTCTGAAAAGATCGAAATTAACTTCTGCGTAATTTCATTTTTGTTGCTAATGCGATGGAGTTGCCGAATACATATATTTGTTTCTCTTTGGAAAAGATTCTGTGACATCAGATTTACATTAGCAATAAGAATAATAATAAGAGTACAAATTTTAAGTAAACATTTAAGTAAACAGTAAGTAAGTTGACAGACTTCACACACCTTTGAGTATGTCATAGACACCTCTCAGGTATGCAGGTTTCCTCACAATATTTTCCTTCACCGAAGCAAATCATAATGAATTTGTAATATACAAATAATTACAAAAAAAAAGATGTGCGTGCAGCATTCGAAGTGAAGTCTCCCGTGCGAAAGGCTGACGTTCGAACGACTAGGTTATTTATTTTAAAGAACTGCTAAAAAATTGGGGTACAGAAATCGAGATAGAAATGCATGAACGTACTAAATAAGACATCAATAAGATATTTTCATTCGATATTTTTTAATTATCAATCGTTTTTGGATAAGTATTACATAAATTTAATTTCGTTTAATTTCAATACTATTCGATTAAAACCTTTTCCAATCAAACTACATTTTCTTTGGCCGTATTGGGACGGCCTAGAATACTCCCAATCCCATGCTGGCAGAACAGGGTGTCGTAAGCGGCGACATAAGCTAACCTGCTTGGTGGTAGGGCTTCGTGTAAGGATTATATTATCAGTGTTATTATTAAGTCATTAATATTATTATTGGTATAATTTTCTTTCCCTGGTTGAGTCAGCCGCCAAACGACTCGTCGTGTTCCGACTGGGGGCTCGAGAGCCACGTGCTGGTAAGTGGGCTCCATCGCCCATGGACATCAGCAAGACCAAAGGTATCACGGATGCGTCGGCCAGGAAAAGAGAAGGTTAGAAAGAAATATATAGATATAAAATAGATAAATAATATTTTATCTTTGAACTAGAATGGAACAAGAAGTAGAGTTACAGGAATTCAACATAAGTACACCGTGCGGGTCGACGTATTATCCACTAGGCAATCCACGTGTATTCATCACGATATCCGTCTGTCTCAACACATAAACTAATAAAAATATTGCAAACACGCAGACAAATACAAATTGTAAACTATTTTCACATAGTAATTGTTAAATAACCGTAAAACTCACGATTTACTACACACTAACTACACGGTTCCATTAGCATTCAAATCCCTTATTTATCAAGAAATAAGGGCTATATTTTTCTTCAGATTTATTACTTCTTAAAACCCTTTTGTTTCAGACGCTCCTATGTCAACGGCGACAAAAGTGAATTTGACTCGTCATTGTGACGTATGTCAAATAATTTAAATTCACAATCGCAACTTTATTTGCGAGTACTAAGGCTGAAACTTTGAATTGTTTATTCTGTTTTGTTTCAAAGCTCGTAAGTTTAAGGTCGTAAAGTTTATTCTTGTTAAATGACGTATACGGCTAGTAATTTACGGAGCTTTAAAGTTGGGAGATTTTGCCTAAACTGTCGTATTATCTGCATTCCATTTAAGCATGTTTACAACTTATAATTATGGAAAAATTATTGTGTCATTAATTGCGTCGTTGTAATTGTTAAATATGTTTTAGGAAATTATAGAAAGAATTATCTTTCAGTTTGTACGTTACATATATTTTATTAATATCTGCGGCGTTTGTCTAGTCCAATACAAACACAGGCCAATTGAGAAAATCATAGTTTATCAAGAGCGATCAATGGAAAAGGCACACGGTAGTGAATTTTTAGCTGATTACAAAAGTGCTTCTCAACCTTTTTTCGTCACCGTACCTCTTAACAAAATTGTTCACTTATCCCCGGATAACTCCATACCTTACACTACATATTGTATACATAATACAATATGAATATTGTTTATATAAGTTAACTGTTTAAACTTCGCAGTATTTCCGTCATTAATAATATAATTTACTTTAATACCCCCAGGGATACGCGTACTTAGATAATAAAATGAAGTAGATAAACGCTAATAGATTTCACTAAACCATTGTCACGGATGAACTACAGAACCAACACGGTTTTATTACATTTAACTCAATATCTGTTAATTTTTAGCTAATTATCTGTAAATTTTACGTCAAAATTAATAGCTCCTAAAGTAGCTAAACTCTGGATCGCGCCATACCTCCGAACTTGGACCTTGTGGGGATCTAGTCTCGCATCTGGTCGCCTAAATCATATTTTTCAAATATCTTGATCCATAGTAAGTACAAAAATACACTCATAGATGTACTACATTTATATCAAAGTTTTATCACAGATACAAAACAGCTGCTTAATTCACAAGAAATAAGTTTCAGAACACCTGTAACTTCATCTATACAAGAATCAAAATGTTTGTGCAACTTTCGACACTTATTATGTATACACACATAAAATATGTTCTGGTTTCGTTCTGTATATGTTCTAATGGTTTATTCTAACCATTCAGTTTCTCAGTTTATCGATGTAAAGTGCCAACGTGTCATATAATTTCATTCAGGTGACATTCAGTGAATACGAATGAGGTGCCTCAATAGCATCGAGTTACTCAATGTTTATGTGATCGCTGGTAGAATGTTTTAAATATGTTGCAGTATTGGCCTGTTATTAAATGACTAGAATATAATACTATTATATACACTTACAGTATGTACATTATTACTGTTACCTACACTATCCTAATTGATAATATTAAATTTAGTCAATCAAATAGACTTGACTACTTTTGTTGTAGTAATCTATCAATATATTATATTCAATTTACTTCAACTTCATTTCAATTCAGACCAGCGTTGAAAGTATTGGTTTGGAATTTTCAAGAACTTTCAAGCTTGTAGGTAAAGGTTTTAATAGTATAACATTAATGATTACATATATAAATGACAAGGACGCCTGGAAATAATAGTGGCGCAACCAATTTCCGCGCAGTTCAAAAACTGTGTATATGTTGGTGCAAAGATGTGCTGAGGAGTTTATGTAAGTCTAATCTAATCTAAGTGTAGTCTGAGGAGTTTTCGTAAGGATGCTAGAAGCAAAAAATTACGTGTATAAGTGTATTTACAAGACACCTAAATGATAATAAGAATTAAAACTTTGGGTTTTCTTTTCGATTACTGAGTTGTAATCTTATAACATGTGTCAGTAAGAAAGATGCGCATAGATCTTTAATAAGTCATCAGGGATGTCAAGCATTGTCTTATAATCAATAAAAAACTATCGCTTTGATTAGTACTAGTTCGTTCAATATACAGTATCCAATTAAAAGGTTTAAAGTAAAATACGAAGTCTTGTGTTCGGGCGAATTCGTTTCAAACCCTGCAGGCATTTTTTTTTTCACACAATTCATAATACAAATCAACGATCATACACTTTCGTGATGATTAAGTGTATCCATGATAGCAACGATGATCGATACTGAAACGTTTATGATCTGAAAGGTCTGGTTATCGAAAGCTTGTATCGCTTATTCGTACGGAAAGCTTCATCAAGATGAAAAGTTATTAGTGTGGTTTTACGACACTACAATAATAGGTTGAGTTTGGTATTGACAGGACCTTCGGGCTGTGACTAAGTGGAGTGTTTTATGGCAAACTTGTTATATGTGTAATCAACAATCATTGTCATCTATATAACACCAAAGCCGTGCTCCTTTTTTTAGTGCTATTAATACACACAAAGTTAATAAAAGAACCAAATTTACGTTCAAACGTTACAGAGTACTACATAACCGACGGACAAACACACAAACGTTGATAGTAAATAAACATACAGTCACGTAGTCCGCACGTCTGTATACTTAAAATCATGTTATATAAAATTTTGTTTGTATGTGTTAACACGTAGGGACTTCAATTAGTATTGTCAATATTTGTGCAAGTAATTTATTACAAAACTAATATGATTAGATCATAAAGTAAATACAGGTCAAGACCGAGTCGGACTCGATTGGTGTGAGGTTCCATACGTTGAATTATCTAAGAGTACTTTCAATTTCCTACCGATATTACAAGACTACAATTTTTTATAGATTTTACAGTGATGAGTGAGGGTTTTGTTCATTTTTATTTCTAATTTTTGTCTCATTAGTTTGGAAAATAAAGAGGGAGAAGTTCCATTTATTTTTACATATCTTTTTAAATAACGAATTTATAATTTAAAATATTTTTATGGTAGAGAACACTAGCAAAAGCGGATAGATAGAAAAACCAACACAAAGGTGATATCATAAGTAGGCTTTTGATGAAATGTAGTGAACCAATAAATAATATAAAACATATTTATCTTATAAGCATTGCTTGACTAAAATTCTACCTGATGCTAAGTGACGGTGTAGCCTAAGGTGGATATATACCTAAATACATACAGCGGCATATCGATAAAACGTCTTCGGAAGCACGTAGGCGTTCAAGAAATGTTCACCACTACCAAGTCACCCAGCTAACTAAACATCCACCATCCATCCATTGATTACGATTTGTGTTTTTTTTACATATTATAAATTAATGCTTGACAACAATCCCGCCAGATGGAAAGTGGTGATGAAGTCTAAGATGTTGAATCATTGTATCGGTTTATAATTCTCTCAAAATAGACATACTACATACCGAACTGAAGACATTTTCAAAGTTTATTTTACAATGTAACTCTGTCGAGTTGCTTACCACCTAAATCCTTTGTAACCTCGATCCGGTCAAATCTATCAATTCAAATCTAATATCAAAGCGTGCCTAGTAAAGACAGATGGAAAACAAATCAATGCCTATAAAGAGAAAACATTTATTCCGACAAGGAGTCGAACTGAAACCATTCCATTCATGAGCAACTCAATCGTTTATGCCACATACCTCGTGTTGGGCAACATCAAAGACATATCTTAATGCGGTTCCGGCATTAGACATTGTCTTATGACAAAGGGACAAGCGAAAGCGATGACGAGACTTTCATATGAGAACAAATTAAATGAAGACCTCAGAGCCTAGAACTAAGTTTCTAAAGTTAAGTTCTAAGTTCCGTTCCAGGGAGCTTTTAGGTGGGTTTTGTATGAAATGTTCCAGTTATCTTGTTACGATTAGGCCGACAAATTTTCTCTGTATCAATTTTCTACTACATTATAATAATTATACATAATTGTTCAAACTTTTACATTACCTTAATAAAATTTCCCGTGTTGCTGACAACATGGACGTATTCCAATGAAACATTACAAACGCCCACGACTCAAAGAGAAACATTTGTCTATCACATCAATTTTTATCCCTGGGATGTCTCGATCGGCTAACAAGGTTAGTGACCCTTACCTACGGTTATCAAAGTCAGTGAATTCATATGTTAATTGGCTCTACCTCACTGTATTTGAAATGCATTGAAACTATTAGATGATTAATTTTATACACAAGTTGTAGGTAACCAGACAGGCCTTAACCCTGTTCATGAGTTCCATCGATATCAAACCAGTCGCAACAGAGTCTGACGACCTCCAATAGGAACCTTCCTCAAAGCAATGTCCATGGACTGCAATTTCGAATTGCCGTTAAAATGGAGCTATAAAATATATAGCTATTCGTTCACCGCCAGCTATGTCGACGTCCGCTATTGCCTCAGACAAACGAAGTTACGATTTTGATTTGCAAGCCAAATGCTTGTAACTACCTGACCGCATGCCGTGTAATGCGCGATCATTCTACAATTGAATGGGAAAGTTGTTTTGAACTTATGAATTTTGATATCCATTACCTACCTTTAAACACATAGCGTAACTAATAGCCCATGTGCTTATAGCCCTTATGTTTATAGCGCATACGCTTATAGCCCGTGCGCTTAAAGCCGAACGACTTTTATTAATCAAAGGCAATCGAAGTGAAAGGTAACGCGGGCGCGTCCGGGAGTTGAATAGGTGGCAATTTTTTATGTGTGCAGGTCAGAGGTGTTGCCAACAAGTCGTCTATGAAACTGAATTTGTTGCCGGCTTTCCAACCATTAAATTTTAACTCGAACATTTTGTACCACCAACAATCGGCTTAAAACAAATGATATTTAAATATATACATAAAAATATAACTTACAATTTCAATATTGATCTTCTAATGCTCTGAAAGCGAAATATATCGATATGATAATAATAATAATAATAATCTTTATTTGTCTATAAGGATTACAATACATAATAAACCGTGATTGAGGCCACCTATTAAACATAAAGATCAAGACTGTAAATGCCGGTTGAGAAAAACAAAAATCGATAAATGTTTTTTAATCGCCCTTTTGACTCGCCATTCATCGCCCCGACTCCCCATAAATCAATAACGCAATCCCCACAATCACATCGACCAATCAACGCTATAATTCCACATAAGATACATTGCGCTTAAAAACCGCACGTTAAAAACTAAAATATGACTTGCGACACACCCTGTACGTGTAATAATGGAGCGCACGTGTTGCCAAGTACTGTGTACGCGCAATTAAATTTATACCAACATCGAAATAACTTACATTTCAAATTCTCTGTTTTAACCATAATTTTCATATTAAATACATTTCATTATTTGAAAACATAATTGACTGGACGCTGAGATTGGAATTCCTATTACAGTGAGAGGAGTTAAGGCAATAGTTCCAGCAGTTGTACAGGCAGGTAAAAAAGTCCACCATCAAGCATGAGCAGCGCCCAATGACTTCCAATAATAATTACTCTGTTTAGGAACTAAGTTTAACTCGAGCGTAGAGGGAACTTTATATCTCTGTTTCCTACGACGTGAATTCCAAACATCATACCAAGAGAGTATTAGCAAAACCTAGGTCATGTCCTGTCATTATTAATCACTAGTTATTTCTACGTTATCGCCGATCGAAAGCCTTAACTGAACTGTTGTATTATTGAAAGCATTTTCCGAACGTGTATTGTATCCGATGGTTAACTTTGTCCGCAGAGTACTGCAAAAGTAGAGGCATGTTGCGTAATTTCACTATTGACAGTAATGTTAAAAGAGAATTATTATTTAACAATTTTTTTATTGAAAGAAAATCATATTTATTCTATCTCAAGATTGAATATACTATAATATACTATATAAAGTATGTACAAAGTTCAGAAATTAATTTATGATTACAAAACAGTTTAATAATCATGTTTCTTTTTTTAAACGCTATTATGGTCATTTCACTAAATTAAGGATAGTATTTATTTATTTTTTTGGGATTTCTTAAATAATAGTTCCTTAATAATAATAGTAAATTAATGTTTGGGAGATTTTGTCATATAATTTTGTTATATTATCTTTATTTTTTTTTAAACTATTAATGTCGTTGAAGTCATTAAGCGACGTCATGTCAACATTAATTTCAAAGTTTTTGTTGTCTTTTACATTCGGGAAATAATCATGAGGTGATATTGAAAGATTGCATTCTGTATAATCAATTAAAGTGGACGGCTGTGCTTCCGCGAAGACCAACAAACAAGCGACAAAGTAAGCAAAATGCTTGGATTACTTTGCCTTGGAATATTGGGAAGTACTTAATAAATAACCTACATTATTATAAATAACATATTGCTCGATTAATACCATGAGATCCAAATCGATCACCAAATTTGAGATACAAGAAAAATGTTATATTGAATATTTAAAAATCAAAAAATTCAATAAGAGACCACAGAGAAAAGTAAGAAAATATTGTAGGAATACTGAACAAAGATTTATATAATTTTAGCTTTCACTTATAGACGTTGTAATAAAATAATCAAAAACTCCCTAACTGCTGCTGCCCTAACAGAAGTTTTCATTATCTTTCCGTAGCTAACATTAATATAAAACTTGGCTTATCTTTACATTTTTGACGAGTTAAATTTTAACCGCTCCACTCACCCAACAAGCTCAAGCTGGCGATCCAACTCGCCTGCTGGTCGCTGACGGTGAATGTTGAGTGGTGCCTGGGGTCTTGCATGGAAGCGATGGCGGGAGACATGTAGCCTTTGCCCAGGCCGGCTGCGAACGGGCCCAGCGACACTGCCAACGCTGCGAGGATCTGAAAAAGAACATCAAGCGTTAACTAACGCCTACAAGTAGAACAACAAAACTAGATGGATTTCTATTCCTTTAATACTTCTTAGATAGCACATTAACAAAATACTGCACTAATATAAATGATTAGAGGGTAGCCACGACGTCTTGCTTCTACGCCTGTTACCGAAATAATGCGCTAGCTTACCTTATAAAAATGGTCTTCTCTTGTGTTGGTGGGGATGATTTGACGCTAATTGGTCGATGTGCCCGTTGCTTATTAGTCATGTATTATACAGGCTGCTACGACATTGAAACAGGAAATGCCAACATAAAACAAAATTGTTTATTATTAAGTACTTATACCATTGAAGCGTTTATGGGTTCACATTGGGTTGCCATCGATAATTGGCTGGGTGACCGTTGCTGGTAAAATTTCTTAAGCGCTTTCGTGTCTCGCATAGCACTTTAACGTCAATTATCATATTTCGTAACATTAAATTACAGTGATTAGATCCTTCGACACGTCGGGCATCTAAGAACTTCTATTCTATCCAATCTGAAGTACACTCCAAATTTTTTCAATTAAGAAAGGACAATGCATTACACTGTGCCGCTAATGAATTATAGTCACCCATTTCCTAATTGGTATTATTTTCTATCAAATCCAACTTTTATAATAATGCAACATCACGTTTCAGAACTTTGCACCAAAGTTTGGGAGGTTGGGAGCACCATGTGTAGTACCACGTTGGAAGTCAGAATAGGATGTTGGTGACGAGACAAATTATCGATATTTTGGTTGAACAATAAAACATATCGAAGTTTAGAGATGACGAAGCAATTACCGATTTTATGAGAATATTAATCAATTGCATTTTTAATACCGTAAATATTTAAAAAATATACATTTTTTTGACTTTCATGAATTGAAATCTAATTGCAACCATTCTAAATAGCATAGATAATCATAATTTACATCAAAAGAATTATTGATGAAATTTTACGTTTTGTAAATAAATCTTTACAAAAATATGTTTCATAAAATCGTCAATTTTTTAACAAGGCGTCAAATTTAACCAAATATCATTACTGTTACAAGGAATCACTCAGTCTTCTGTCAAGAAAGGGGCATTTAAAAGGAGAAGATGATCATGTTTGTAACATAAAATATCTAGTTCTACGCACTTATACATGTTTCTAAATGTTTATACATTTTCTATAATGTCATAAGTAATGTGAATGATATAATCAACAACTTACGTAAATGCCTGTGATGAAGCAAGACATATTTTGTTTGTTCCTTGAATCCCTACAATAACAGCTAACCCTGCCCTGAACCATTGCCTCACTGTATCTGATATCAATCTGAACGTTTTTAAGAAACTTCATGTAGAAAATCAATAACTTTTCACAGAACACAAAACACGAGGGAACAACAATTTTTTTTCTGAAAAGGCAACATTTTTAAAAAGGATAAGAAGGTTTTTGTTATTTACGTAACATTGATGTCACCGAATGCTATTAATAATTATAAAGCGTTTGATGTAGTAAAACAAAACGATATAATTATTGTTTCCATTCATTAAATTAACAACAGTATAGCAAATTTATTGTGTACAATTCATTGTTAAGTTTTATTTGGCGGTTGAGATTTTCTACTTCATTATTTACGGTGCTCTTTTATTGTTTTAAATATGCCTATAAATACGTTTTAGTCATTATTTAATTCAGTAATCAATAATATAAAAGGTGGTAGGACTTGTTAGGAATATATGTTGCTTAACCGATTGTAGTCCTGCTCGGCCATTGTACTATTGCTAATTTTACTAAAAAAGAAAGTAGTATGTAATGTTTTTTTAGGAATTTGCAATATACATTTATCGTTTTCATGTCAAAAAAAACTGTTTGGAGACGCTCAACAGATTCGAAGTTTTTGTAGAGTTATTGATGAATGTATATTATAAAAAAATATATAAAATTTCAAATCTACCAATGATGTTTTACACAACTTATGGGTTGAATGCTTGATAGGATTTTAAAAAAATCGTATTTTCTAACTTCAATAGTCACGCTACGTGGACGCTAGTGGACGTAAACGTTTGATAGTAGACGTAGACGTATTTAGATGGTAACGCTACTACTCGTATCAAAGCTTCGCTTCAGATATAGTCGCTGTTTTCATATCCATATACATAGTTGGCAACTTTCTACCTGGTGAATATGGAATCTCAATATAATGTACTCTCTTTCTGTGTTCCATATTTTATATTTATATGAGATATAAATTACAAATACTGTATAAAATATAATTCATTATACTAGGTATGTGGTGAATAAATAGAAACTACACAATATACATCTTATTATTAAAAACAGATGTTTAACTGTAATGAGATTTATTGCGTACATGTTTTTAATAAAAAAAAAAATTGGATACAAATTTTAAATTGTGCGTCTCCAGAGTCGATAAATTATATGCCCTCAGCTACATCACTAGTGGTTTATCTAAAAGCGTCCGGTAGATTGAGCCGAACATTTGGGAGGGGTCACTGTCCGACACACTGCCTCATATTCCAATCATATCGTTATTAAATAAGCGCTTCAAACCTTATGGCGTAAGTAATACTGCTGTTATAGCAGCAATCATAACTTTCTGTGAAAACACTTACAATGGTAACTATTTAATTGTAAAAATAGTAAAATCATGTTTTAAAAATTGCGTTCAAATTATATCTTTGAAATTGGAGGTAGTTTTCAATTACTGTAAACAAACTGATTTCTTAATTAATGAAAAACAACTATATATGACCATCACGACAAACTAAACCTGTATGTTATATGTAAGGTGGCGCTAGTTTAAAATTTGAATTGTTTATTTAGTTACTGTGAGCCTAGCGAGCGACCGTGCCGGGTTCAAATACCGGGCCAGACCTATATGTTACGGACAAATGTTCTCGTACGTCATGGCTAATTTTGTGCTTCTACCACCCACGACACAGAGTGTGCCACACCTTATTTATTACTAATAAAAAAATGAAAAAGGGTCACACACACACATTCCCCAACTTATATTTGTTGTCGCCGTTGGTGAGATGATGATGAAACGAGATTAATTCGAAGTTGATTTTTACAAAACGTTAGCACCTCTACACAGCCAATTAATCCTTACAAACAGCCGAGAGCGAAATACGAACACTTATTTTTGTGACATCAACGTGTCGTCACCCGGGAATCGGATTGAGTACCTTTCGTTCGGCACAGTCAAAAAAGCTACAGGTGTAGCATGATCGTATCATGTCGTACTGGAATGTCAACATACCATTCAAAATTCCACCATTCGCTTACAAATAACTTGCACCTCACCTGTCGTCTGTATCCATTCCTTGCGTCCGTCCTCATCATCATGATCCTGGTCTCCGGCGAAATGTTCGTCATTTTTTCACTTAAACACACTTTGTCACACATATAAACTGATGTTTCTTCCAACCCAACAAAATTATCCTTCTCCTTACTTCTGTAGAAGTAACCTTCGTTCTTTACTTCTCGAAGCGACTCGACTTCGTACCCTTAAACACTGTATTTAATGATTAAAATATCGGAACACTTAAAACGTTTTTACTATAAAATTGCTGTCCCGTGACACTGTTCATGTTGAAGATTCTTCGTGTTATCTGAAACAATGGAAATATTGAGATTAGTTTCAGAAAACTTTCAGGTTCACGAAGAAAATATCAGATACCGCCTTCGTAGTACACTGATAATTTGAAAAATAAGACGAAAAAGCGTTTATAGACTACAGTTCAAAAAAATTACGTAACTTTGGAGCCTATTCTGTTCTTTTTGTTTTTAAGGGTTATATCACAAAGAATTTAATATAATTTTCCACTAGATTGAACCTCGAACCCTTAAAACAATTGTCTAAAACACAATCCTTTAAGTGGAGACGAATAACAAACCAAATATGAGAAATGAGAAAACAAACAAAACAAAAAACAGAGAGTAAAAAAAAACATGATAACAGAGACCTATGTAACTTGACCCCTCGGCGCCTTTGGTCTCAAAATTCTAAATTTATTCCCGTTATCTAAAACTTTTTTATGATTTACGGTTGGATTCCTAAGATTTTATCGCACACAAAGTCGCTTTCTAAGGCACTCGTTTCACTGTCGCATGTATTTCCAATAGCGACTTAAAAGCGATCAAAAGACTAACATTTCGGCTCGATTCTTACGTAACCTCACAAATCATGAACCGCCGATACCACCGTTAAGATCACGGTGCATTCATGGTGATTTTCATCGCCGAGAATCAACATTTGCTTAAAATATCTGTCCTGTCAATGATAAAGAAAAAAAACGTATTTAAGTACCATTCACATCAGCTTAAGCTCGCTTACCAGCTCACCGTTGGTACGACCCAATGATGAGGGCCCCTAAAAGCATCCATGGACGATCGGAAAAATTCATAGTTATTACAATATTTATATTCTAACACCCAACACAGTTGTTATCAATGTGGGTGGTCGAATAGCTTGTTTAACTATTAACAATGTAATTTGCCCTCCTAAATAACTTACTCTGAACCTTATCTCTAAATAAGTTGTTCTAAAGCTCATTGGGTAAATTACAGAAAATTTATTGGCCATTAACCTTTATGCTTCTTAAGAAAAACGTAATAGTAGAAATAATTATTGGTACTAATAGTTCACAAAGTATAAAATACGCGGTCAGCAGTCGACTCCCACGGATTAGTTTGCACGAACCGTGCGTATTCACGTCTTTAAATTCAATATTTTTAGTGACGGCCTCGCACGATCGTGTTATAATTTGTTATCGTGCTATTAGACATCTCGGAAAAACGTGATGGTAATAACTCAATAAACTTGATTTAACTATGTCGGAGTATACCTATTTTAGCACCAAATTAACCGCTACCTATTTCTTTGAATAATGCATAATATGTCTCTTCTAAGTTTTAATTTAATTATAAAATACTACAGGTCGCTCAGTGTTCGAAATAGAAACGTAAATTACGGAAAGGTATTTATTATTTATTAATTAAAGTTTTATTTTATTTTACTTATTATGCATAAATTTTAGCTTCCTGCACTTGTTCTCCGTGTAAACATTAACAATGCTAAATCTTTTATTCCTGATTGCGTCCAAGTAGTATACAGTAATCAGTTCACATTAATCTTATTCAAATTCAAATTCAAAATCATTTAATCATGTAGGTATTCTGTAAATACATTTATGCACGCCATTTTTTGCTTGTACTACCGCTTCGAAAAGGTGCTTTAACATTGAAGAGAGAAAACGGAGAAAGAAACTCCTCAGGACACCTTTTAAACAACACATGGTAATTACAAAAGTTTTAACCTGTGCTTAACTGGTATCGACACTATTATTTCCAGACATATTCATCTATACTATAATATCTTTTACCGATAAATTGTACTTTAAAGCGTCGCTTAAAAGTTCCAGTGGGCAACTCACGTCTCAACTTTGGAACCTTCTTGTAAAAACGAACTCCAAGCCCCATAAAAAACACTGAACCTTTTGAAGACGATATGAAGACGAACTTACTAAAGTATACTACATAGTTGAAAAGAACTAAGTGTTGTAAGCGACAGAAAATAATGAATGGCTTTTATATTTTTCACGAGTACATTAATTAAAAATGAAAAGTGAAAGTTAAATACTTATACCATGTGTTAGTTAATTTACACTTAGGTAATAATACTTTTCTTTTCTTTTTATATTTGCCCATTCACGTATCCTAACTTGATACTACGTTAACATCTGATTACATAGTAAGTATCATTTGGACAAATATACGACAGAACTGGATTTGATGTGTGACGGTTATCATCACCAAGTATGTTCTTGCTCGATCTATTCTTAAGAGATTTTGTTAATTTATACGATATTTATTTATATTGGACATATATTTTTATAGCTTTGTGATTTATTTGGTGTCATATTACTAAGGTCCGGGTTTAATGTGTCGATATTATTAACCGTCAAAGTTGAGACAGTATTGTTATGTTTGCAGACGATAAACAATCAGATTGAGTACCTGTCAGTATAACTATCAGTTGACGCGGTCACCGTAACACCTAAGCTACTGCCGGTCAAGAAGGAAGTGGGGAACTTGCAAATTTATCGAGACTCCCATGCTATACAAATTTAATTTAATACCCAATCACTTCAGCAACCAAGGTCTGTGAGCAGACGTAAAAATCGGAGCAAAAAACTACCACAAAACTGTTATGAACGAACATACGATTAATAATCCAGTTGATGTACGCTGTTAATTTGAGAGATGTGTAGATTTGCGCGTAAACGAATCATTACTGAACAAACAAATTGCTAAGAATGATTAGTCACTTGGAAATCCCGAGACTCATAAAATATTTGCTCTCCCACTCGCTCGTAAAAGTTCGTTATCATAGTAGCATAAAAAAATTCAGTGATTCTAATACGTTTAAAATTAAACTTACTAGAAAATCAACATTTATCCGTCTCGAGCATAATCCAACTATTAGGTTTCCTCACGGTTTTATCCTACATAGAAATAACTAACACTGAATATAAATGCACACGTAACATGGAAAACTGTGAACGGCTACAGTATTCGAACTCAGATCGTCTGAGCGGACACACACTCACTCACTTAACTATTATTACTTTAAAAATAACAGGATCTACGCAACTTTCCCAAAAGTTAGTCATGGCCATATAACGGCTTGGAAGTATTTATTAAATGCTGCATACATATTTGAATTTTAAACATCTGGTTCAATATGATAATATATTAAATTATTGTGTTTTGGTACGAATAAATCGATTAATCATTATTGTGGCACAGTCTATAAAGTATAACAAATGTGGTGAAGTTATACTTACCTATTCCACTAATTTTGATAATTATACCCACACTTAAAACTTTGTTATTATGAAAAACATTTACTTAAATTTCAAGGTTTAAAACTTTTACTCTTTTACTTTACTGTTTAAACAAAAACAAACATTTTAAAGTCATTTCATTAATTTTTTCAAAATAATGACTTGTTAGAAATAGCCAACATAAACTATTCAGAGGATAATCTTTATATAATTTTAGAAACATGACTTTACAACTGTAACATAGTTTTATATAATAATTCACAAAGGAAATCATCATTATTAATACTTGTTACAAACATTAAACTATTGCCAGCACTCGAGTTCATCCTTCATAATCCTTATGTTAAAATCTCAGAACAAAAGTAGAACCATGTCTATGAAATTCAATTAATTTGAAATATTTCAAACTTTTGTAAAATAAACATCGTTATTATAAAATCGTGTTATTTTAAAAAAGTTTTCAACCGTCAACATTAGTTCTTTATCTACGTACTTACCTAATAAACCATTGCAAAAATATAAAAAAAATTAACATTTAAACCACAAACTAAATAACCAATGTGTGGATTTTAAAATAAATTCAAAACACACTATAAAACACAAATAACAAAAATGAATAAATCGTTGAAAACATACCCAACAACTTGTAACATTATTTTATAACGCGGAGCAACAAGTTTTAAAACAATCGCGCTACCGAACGCCCACTAGGAACGCCGAGATGATACTGAGATGATAGATCGTAACAACGTAACAATAAACATAACAATCAATCGCGTAGACAATGACCTAAAACACAAAAGGCTCGCGTCACCCCTTCATTAGTGAAAACATTAGTTTGTGTGGAAAGGAAAACAATAAAACTGGCCTTTGCTGTTGAAGCTTGTTTGATAAATCTATTTTGTTTATTTAAGGTGAACAACGAGTTGTTTATTAACTTGTTTACCAGTTAATTATTGTTGAATAATTAACCTGTTTGTTTGGAAGTGGATAAGTTTTATAACTAGGATTTAAAATATTTAATAAATAGTTTTGTTCATAGATTTCTATAAATAATACACGAATACTACATTTGTATGTTGCGTTTGAGTTCCTGTGTTTCATTATTTTAAATTTTGCGATAAATTTCAATAGATACCGTATTACAATAGCTTAGATAATGATTTTTGTATATAGTACTTTTATAATAATTATTATGTGATAATACAAATCTCTAATTATGTCTTGTCAACAAGCGCGTATGGAGGAGCTTTAAATAAAAAAAAAAGTTCGTGTCAATTCCAAACTAAAATAATTTTAAGCAATAAATTATTCTACAGACAAATATAGGAGGTTTTTATTTTTGTTATTGCTATTTTTTTGTTATTGAACCCAGTTACGACTACCTACTGACCGTGTAGTCCCGGGTTTCGGCTTGACGAGAATATCTTTGACAAATGATCGTTTTTTGTCATCGAGAAAAACATCAACAGAAATAGAGTATTAGTACATTTGTATATCTATTTCAGCTGTTAATGAGAAAATCCCTTCACTTCGGTATACACTTGAAGTAAACAAGGTAATAATGACATACCAAATAAAAAAAAATTCAGAATTGTTCTTGATGTAACTGTTATTTTTATTATTACTACCTACAGACTTTGATTATTAGTATAAATAATGTAATATTAGTAGTTACTCCATATTGAGGCGGTCTATAATACTCCCCCAATCCCATGCTCCTATGTTGGTAGTACGACCCTCCTGCCTGATTCGGCTGCCAAATGATTCGTCGTGTTCCGGCTAAGGGCTTGAGAGCCAGTACTTTATTTCTTACCTTCTTCTCATTTGCCGACCGACAACGCATCAGTGATACCTTTGGTCTTGCTGATGTCCATGGGCGACGGTGACCACTTACCATCAGATGACTCGTCTGCTCGTTTTTCTGTACAGTATACGTAAGGTAACTTTGCAGTAATTTGCAAGATTACTTATGACGGAGGTAACCCCGTAATAGTTTGCAGGATTACTGTAACGGAGATACATCCACAGCAGTTTGCAGGATTACTTGTACTCCTGTAGTAGTTTGTAAGCCAACAAAACTAATGACGTCTTTATATAATTAAACGCTGTTTACATTTACAGAGTTAAATGTTTATCTGCGCATTTCCCGACTTGATTGGATGTAATAGAACTTCAACAGCCAACATTGTTGTTGAGACCTGGAATGAAATATGTTTGAATAGGACTTGCGTGGTATAGTACTGTAATCTGAATATATCAAAAGACTATTTTAGGCCTGTGGCCTGTAGAAATGTTCACGTAGATTTTCGTGTTATCTAGTGGCGTTATCAGTGACTTTGCATCATCTGAAACGGTGAAAGTGAATCCGCATTCACATGTCCACGCGTCCATAGGAAATTATATTTTAGATTATTGCCGAGAATTCTACTCTCAGCAACTTCAAAGGTAAAAGCTATTTCCCGATAAGCAATTTTTTTTTCTTATTCTAAAGTTCTAATTAAAGTTATTATAAAAACATATTTGTTTCCTTAATACCAGTAATAAGCTCTTTCATTTGTCAAGTACCTACACGAGACCGAAAAGCTGTTATGCAGGATTTCGTGTGTACAAATTACATAATACCAAGAACTCTCCTCAGATAGGTGGATTCCATTCCTGTTTCTCTTATTAATATTTTTCCATAACCACCACCACTAACTTCGCCTTTAGGCAAACCATCATAAAACTTTGTTGTTCTGCGGTTCACCAACATGGAATGGTATTGAAATTTACTTCGTTACCAATAGTATAATTAAATAACAATGGATTTCCACTAAGCGAAGTCTGATACTGATTTTACTGTTTCAGTTTGTAAATAGATTTATCTGTGTACGCTACACGTGTACACATTACTCTTTTATGAACTAGCGAATTAGATGGTAAGTTACCATGATGGTAAGTCACCGTTGAATATTTTTAACTTTAGAGACGTCACTAAACCACCAAAAAAGAAGTCGTCCAGGTGCTGGTAGCTATTGAACTTTACAATTGGAACATTTGAAACATTGACGGTCGATTTAAAGAAGCAAGAAGGTATAGTCAGCCAGGTAAGAATCTTACCACCTAACCATAGGGGTAAAACTAAACGGTACAGAGTTCAGTATCCCTGCTAGCTTACACCTCATCTATCGGATTTCAAGAGGCACCTGGAGAAGTTTGTCTTAGACACAAAGACGGATAGAACCCACCTTGATCAGTTGACCACGAATCGGAGAAACTCGTTTGGAGTGAGAGACGGATACCTCCTCCGTTCGAATCGTGAAACTCGATCGCAAGAGCGTTAGCTTACACTAAAAGATACATTAAGTCACGACTGACTCGATTAGATTTTCCTTAGAAACAGTTGTAGAAATAATTACTACAAATTATTTGTATCTCATAGGATATGTGTGACGCACCGTGTAAAGTGTGCCACCTACTGCAATTCGGTTGCGATGCTATTTATAGCGCAACTAGCTTTGCGACCGGCCTCAATCACGTCGCTAATTTAAAACAACATTATCTATTTCTGTGTAATGTGTAATCCAGAACATATATGATATGCTTCCCAGTTATTATTTTGTGGAACTACACACGTATAGATACATGTGTATATGTTTGAGATTTCCGACGATTACGAGTTTTCGTGCTTTTTGAAGAGACATTTGTAAGTCTTAGCTATTATACATCTAATACAGCTTACGATATTGTTCATTATAAAAAGAGATCCAAGATCAAAACTTTATTTCCTAATTAAACTCGGACATTGTTAAAAAATAACACATTTTATATTAATTTTCTGTTGTATACTTTTAACAGCAAATTTTAATTACTAAGTAGGCAAATAAATAAAACAATAATGTTTTTACTTAAATTAGTTCATTAAGATATGATAAAACTTTTGGATGGATTGCAAATAAAATATAACAGGTTGTTAACCTACCAAGCAGATTCAACTTATCTGAAATTATCACTAACACAGCTTCCTGTTTAAATGAGATCTGTGTATGGAGCACACGCCTAAGAACAAAGACCTTAAACAATTTTAGGTCAATGATAAAGTCGAGTTATTTTAGATGGAACGAGCGGTTCGCACAACTCGTCAGTTCCTCCAATAAAAATACCAGAATCGCTCTCAATCAGTAAACTTATAGAACTGCATCACTAATAATGATCATTATTTGAAATTCTTATTTATATTAGACATAGTCATGTTTCAAATATAAAATTTTATTCATATATCATTATTCCAATAACACTATCCTCACCAGTCTGATTTTCGCGATCTTTTCTACCGCAAACCTTTAAGCTGTGGAAAGCTGCCTTCGGACGTCTTCCCGGAGCTCAACGACATAGGGTTCTTCAGAACAGCATAATAAGAGGTCTCCTTCACGACCGGCGATGCCTCGCGGGTTGCACATATCCATAGGTGACGGTGACCGACCGCTTTACATCAGGTGGTCCGTCTGCAGTATCGCTAGTGCCTAACTAATGAAAAATAAACGCTCCTTTAATTTCTCGAGAGCAGTTCCATTCCCCGGAACGACAGATATGACATTATGACCCGTAATATAAGTTCTAAATATGCCAATTCAACACGAGTTCAAACAGACAGGCAAAAAAAAAACAGACCGAAAGACAGGCAGATAAAAATTTCGAAACAGTACGTTTGAACCTCTATACTGGCAACACAGTCTACCAACAATAATATGTCCAAAAACTATTCCGAGTAGGTACACAGTCGATTCTGCTACATTTATCCATTCTGTAAATATGATGAAAATCTCGTAAGATGGTCTCCATGATATGTGGACAAATGACGACTCTTGTTTATTTATTTATTTTACACATACACCATTAACCGATTACTACGCATTAGTTACTAAATTGTTACAAATTGATTCGCCTAGTGGCATATACATCACTAGCTGTTAATTGAAGCTAACACAAATTATTAAGATTGATTTTGAAAACCAAATATAGAAATGAAAATTACCAAAACAAAGACAACTAATTCATTATGAACAATTTGAATTTTTAAGTATTGGTACCGTAATAATCAGTGCCGGATTTAGACGAAAAGACGCCCTGGGTTATTCCACGTATGAGTTATTCCTTTCAATCGTCGGGATATGAATAGGTTTTTTTAGGCAAGTCAATATTAGCTGTAGCAATCAGGGAACGTATGAACTATACTTTGGTGCAATCTAGCATGTACAAACGAATAACATTTTGAATGTAGGCCCCTCTTGATGTGAGGCCTTAGACTGAAGCCTCGTTCGCCTATAGGGAAATCCAGCCCTGATCATAATGTACTACCGCTGGTGCGTTTTAAATAAGCCTTCACTGGCGTTCGATGAGGAACGAATGGTGGAGACCAGGTTTGTCACACAAACTGTTAGAGGGCGCCACCAAACTGTGATGATAAGGGTCGCCAATACACACTTGTGTTCAGAAACATATACACAGATAGACAAATAAAGAACGTTACATGACTACCGTTAAGATTAAGCCTGGCGGCTGTACCACAGCGTTCGCCACCAAAAGCGACTTAACACCATTTTTAACCGTTTTCAAAAAACAGCAGGTTCTCAATTCGTTTATATTCTTATTTACGTTTGGTATCTCAGGACTTCTTCGATTATTTACTGATTTGGAAAATTACTTTTTGTTTGAAAGACTACACTTTCCGTTTTGTCCCAGTTAAATTTGAAGAAAAAAATATCATCTATAAAAATATGAAACCAAGAATTTTATTCAGTTTTTTGTTTTATTTTGATGTTCCTCATCTAGCCTGTTCTCAGCAGGGTGTACCATAAACGGGGAAAGTGAGTCCACCTACAGACGGGAAGAACCAAATGGAACATGTAAAATAGTAGTTTGAGCATCAAGAGTATCCATTACTCAGAGACGCCAATCTTAAGTAATCAATCTATGAAATCTTAAGTGTTCCGAGTGGCTCAGATCACTGGCGACCCATTTCGTTACAATTAATTATAACCCATGCGTTTATTGGCATTTGACTCCCATTAATAGTAGGAACTCGTCTAGATTCATCAGTTATTCAAATGAGGTATGATGTAGGTACATGTACCAGTAATCGACTTTTTTAGATAATTTTTAGGAATAAATGACTGCACAATGAATTTTTTAATATTTCAAAATACGAAAAATGATTACTTAAAATTTACAAATGTTTTTTTATTTAAAAATTGATAAAAGTAGAGAATAATAGGTTTTAATATAAAATTAAAGCAACTAAAATTATTCTGATGCCCCAGTTATTAACGGACGATTTGTTATTACTATTTATGTTTAAAAAATATCTTGGAAGTCAAATACGAATTTATTAATACTCGTTGGTATAAATAACATATTTTACACTGTGCAAAAACCCAATCTGTATCGTTAACGATCCATGAGTCACTGAAAGCTGAAACTCTTGCCACTAATTACCGTCAGATGAATGGCTCTCCAATACCGAAACCTGAACAACTTACAAACATTTCACTCTTGGTTTTTAGCAGGGGGTAATAGGTAAAGGTAGATGGGCTAATGATATCTGCAAATGGTACAACAATCGATACAACGAATTGGTATTAAACTGCGTGGTACAACCAAACGACCTACAAAAAAAACTTGACGCCATTGCCTCGTTCGGGATTAAAAAGTATACAGACCGAGTCTGGGTTCGACTGATCTTCAAGATTTGGAAGAACTCTTTACACCCTAAACATAAACGTTAAGGCTTGACGTAAATTTATGTGGATAACTGGTACTTTGTCAGTCATTAGAGCAACTACCCTGTATAAATTAAATCCGTCGATTGTATTCCTTGAGTTCATTCTCTTGTATCTCATTAAACTAATGCAATGGGTATCACAATAGTTTAAAGATAGTCTCTATTGCATTTACGTTACTCATTTGAATATACATGATTTTAGCAGCTATAGTTGATTATGTGTCTTCTAAAATACCAACTAAAGTCATATTCACGCAATATATTTGTTGTGAGATTTTAAAATTTTGTAAATATCTCTGCAACTCTGTACTATTACTGTACTATACTGTGAATACTCGAAGTGTATTCACTACTCTTGATCGCTCACGAGACCTTAATCGCCAAACAGTCATTCGTTTGACATTCGGTTGCGTCAGACCGCGGCGACAGATATACTAACGTGTAACATTACGCTATGTACTAGACTTACATCACGAGTTGATCCAAACACAACTAAACAAACACATTATCTAGTATTTTTATCAAAGGCGTGCGTGCGTGCCAGCGTTCGCGTATTTCTATCCCTCTTTCTTTCTTCTTATCTCTTCCCTTGTTCGCCCTTTTTAACTCTTCAGCTTCCTCTCTAAGTGATTTGAACCACGGCTTAAACTGTTAGATTATGTATATGAAATAGAAAATCAACCACATATCCAAGCATTCATCTTTTTATAGACACGTTTACATTACAATGTTATTATTAGTAGAAATAAGATGTAGAGTGTTATGCAGAGACTTGGCGGACGACCGATATCGACGTACTATCTCGAGAAACGACCACAATACATAAATATAGCTTTATTTTAAAATGTAGCACCACTTTTAATAGGAACAAATGCTATTGTACCGTTGACATGAATCCCTCTCCAACCCATTGTTACTGGTCAATTCGATTCAAAATCCCTTAACCATTTATATATGTTGTGAATACACTTATGCACTTAATTTTTTGCTTCTGCTACTGTTTTAAAAGGAGGTTTTAAAAGAGGAACCGGTGAAAGAAATTCCTCAGCGGTACATTAAAGTCATAAGATGTTAACGTGTTGCTATTGCAGTGTTGGATTCAATCCACAAACGGATTCATCACTTCTTTCATGGTCGCCACCGCCCTCTGGTATTAGGTTCTGTCAGTAATGTGACTAGTTACCATCACATAATTCGTCGGCTCTTTATTTATTTATAAAATAGTTTTATAAAATAAATATTACGAAATTGATCAATACAGCGCTCTACTGATTATTGCTGGCGGTCATGGTCGAATATTTTGAATCCGCAGATTCAATCCTTCAGAGAGCTGAATTAATGATTATTATTCATATATAAATCTTTGTTTAAGTCGAATCTTGCATTTTGATCAAAAAAACTACGTAATAAACCATTGCAAGTAAGAAAAAACGAAATATAATTTAAATTTCGCGCGCTCAATCGAAGGAATCGCCTCGAGATAGAACGTGTTTATAATGCTAAATTTTTAGGAAGCACTGGACACATAAAACAAGCGCCCCCTGGCGGGTCTTGACTATTATATTAGTTCTACGAAGCCGTGTCCGCATTCCAGCTCTAGATTGAGTCGTTGGGAGCATTCCGTTCCACTAATTAGTTTTATTGTATGGTATCGGGTTTTACGACTTCACTAGTGTTGCTACTTTTTTATTTGGTTGCCAGTAGCGAACAGGCGTGCGGTACAATTTTGAAGTTTTATATTAAATAATGGCGCCGCTGGGTTGTTAGTTTGGGGCTTAAAAACTAACCGTCGTAGTCGTCGGGTCGGACTGAAGATCAGCGCCGTAATATTATTGTCGCCGAGATCGATCGATCATTTTCGATACTTTGGTGCAGCAGTAAAGTTTTTTCAGCTTGTTTTTCTTTTTCATTTTGTTTTTATTGTTACTGAATGCCATCGAGCTGAAGTGAAATCAATTTTTTTTTTTTATTATTTTCTTCCACTCTTAGCAAAAAGGAAAAAATACATAAAAAATTAAATTCCATATCACTTAAATGTTTATAAATAACTAGCGGCCCCAGCGGACGATGTCCTGCCCAAACTTGGACGTGCCAGGTATTGACGGGCTCAGCAAACTCTTTTTGTATACCCTAATTTAAGCCAAACTATATATTGAGCATAATTGTTTTCTACCAGCGTTAATCGTTAAACCATCCAGGGACTCATTTAAATACTAAAAAATTTTATTAAAATCGATCCAACCCTCTAAGAGTGTAATGACATAAATCCGTACGAATTTTATAATTGTAAATGATATATCAATTTAATGATTCGTCAAACGTACTAAGTCCAGAAAATCATATTTAGGACGCCATTTTGTTTTGAAATTGGACGTCATGAGCAGGTACCGACTCGCCATGTTACATCCTTTAATCGGCATTTCAAAAACAATTAACATTCTCTGCAACGAGCGTTGCCACAGTGTACGAACGTATAACAGTGAGTCTATTTTTGTGGTGATATACTCAAATAATAGTTTATGGCCGTATTGGAGCGGGCTAGAATACTTACTCCTATCCCATGTTGGCATAACATGGTGTCGTAAGAGGCGACAGAAGCCGGCCTGCATGTTGGTAGGGCTTCGCGTAAGGATTAGATTATCAGTATTATTATTAACTCATTAATATTATTACTGGTATTATTATCTTTTCATGAAGCCTGCCTGGCTAGCTTGGACCTTTGGTCTTGCTGATGTCCATGGGCAACCATGCCCATTTACCATCAGATGGCTCGTCTGCTCGTTTGTCGCCTATTAACATAAAAAAATAGTCCGTTGGCTTGCAATTAACTGCTCCTTGCTTCCGTGAAGAAAACTATCACAAGGAAACCTCTATACATTTGATTACACAATCATAAATTAATAGCATAATCATGATTACTTCCAATTAATATCACAAAACTGTGGTAAGTTATGGAAAAATTAAAACGAGGCCTCTGTAGACATTCGCTACACTGTGGTATTACGGTACAATGAAGCAAAAAAGTGTTTCTAGCAAAGCGATTTCCAGCGAGAGTGCGCCCGAAGGTACCATTACCGCGAGGAAACTACCCGGTATCGAACGTGTTACATCTTTATATGAGGCTCTTTACACCCAACGACGATTCACAGAAACCCTTCCGACGGCACGACGTCCAAAGAGCTTACCTTGACAGGAGTCACTAAAAATACGCAACCTTATAAGTTCTATAGCCAGTCGTAAACAAAACTATTTGATGACATTTATATCACCGAAGAGCCAGTAAACTAAGATTTTAATTTTATAACAATTTATTATTGGGTTAATTATCTTTCTCTCTTCTTCTTTCTTAACCGACAATGCATTTTGACGTCTTTGATGCTGCTAAAGTCTATGGGCGACGCTGACCACTTACCAACAGGTGCCTCGTCTGCTCGTTTTTCGGCTATTTACATTAAAAAAAAATTTAAGATTTTTATCAACAAAATTATTAAAGGTATCAAAGTTCGTTGTTGATACACATCTTCTAATGTAGATAAAATCTCTTTACATATCATTTAATAAAGCTATTTTCGAAGTTAATTTACCCTGATGATGCCTCTTTAGAGACAAGCATGTTTTCATAAGAGTATATTGTAATTATTATAGCTTTGTTCATGTTAATCAATTGTACATATTTCTACATATATGCATTAGGGGCGTATGCAGTTCTAGATCCATGATAAGATCCATGATACTTGAACGCACGTTCTATTGTGTTCGAATATTGTTATATCAATACTAATGTAACAATAAGAAGAAGCGGTTACTAAAAATAATATTCACAATTAATTTTATTAACGAATGCCAATTATGGCTGTGATGTGTACAGTTAATGTATGCTAACGTTCATAAATCGTGAAGTTTAAAAGCCCTTTGATCGGGCACTCATTACCGATGGACCCGATCGATGGTAGTATGGTAATGAGTCGCGACGCGTCAAAGTGATTGAGATTAATTTAATATGGCGATTCCGACACGATTGCGAGCAGAATGAATAATTGTATTTAAAATTACTGGATGTGACGCTACCTTCATATTCATGTTTCATAATTATGAAAATACATGTTGAATTTTAATAAAAAAAATTAAAATTTTTTTGTTATATTCAAAAGTGATTCAAAGTTATCATCAGCTGTCGTTGGTCAATGGTGATGGTTTATATTGGGTTAACTCACGCCTTTAGTTGTCTTCTGCTTCATAAAATTCTTATAACTGCCCGAGTTACTGGCGCTAAACCGAAAGCAAGTCTACAAGCATGCAATTTAAACGCAAGTGTTTCACATAACATGGACGTTGGAGAAATGTGGAAAGATTTTTGGCAAAGGGTTAATTATTATAAAGGGTAAATTGAAGTGTTAAAGCCTGGATGTGCTTGATGCAGCAAGCATGAAATGCATGATAAGGGCTCCATAAAATAAACAACAGAATTAAGGGTTAATAATTTTTTGTACCACAGAAAAACAAATGAACGTTCAGGATATATTAAAATTTTGCCCACAAATATTTCCGGGTAACTAGATAATAAATAATAACAAGGTATAAAACATAAGCAAATCTAGAAGCGCATAGAGAAATAATTATAATCGTCGTTCATCTTTACAATTTATTATTATTTGACAATTTAAATTAGGTCTCTGCTTGAACTAGGAAACGTCCAGTCTGCAATTCATCAAGAAATTCAATTCAAGTTAACGAATATTTCTTTATGCATATATAAACTCAGGTCACATATACCTGTAAATACTTAGAAAACTATATTCCTAATTTTTTTCTTTTTATTTCGTAAATGTATTTTATTACTGAGAGAAAAATTTACAAATCAAATAAAATAAGTTTTGTAAGTTCATGGAAAGGTTCAAAACTTGTCCAAAAATTTCCATACGATACGATGACAGACTCACAGCCCACATTTGCCGCTTAGTTTCCACATCACAACGATAGCATATGTTCGTCATCTTTAAAACAGATACTTTATAGATACATATACATATATATACATAGGTCACACTAAAAGTTTCCGGAATTGGCCACTTACATAAACAATATTTAGAAAGTTATTACTACATCTAAAATTGGAACTCTTTAGCCGTCGAATACAAGTTGTTTCATCAGATTGTCAATTGATTTCACGTGTGGCGTCATTTTAAAAATTGCGTGATTCCAATAAAATGGATTTAACTCGGGAAAATTTTCGATGCATGATTTTTTACGATTTTAAGTGTAATTGGACAGCTCAGCTGAGCTTCGCTCAGCTTTAGTCTGCTTTTGGTGAAGAAGCACCATGCAAGACTACTGTTTATGGTTGGTTTGCAGAATTCAAACGTGGTCGTGTCAATTTCCATACTGAAATTCGTGAAGGTCGCCCCTGCACCGCTGTGAACTACAAAAACATTGATGCTGTGCGCCGTATGATGGAAACAAACTACCATGAAACCGGACTACTTTGGACATAGGAATGAGTCAAATACAGTCAATCCTACACAAACATTTGGGTGTGAGAAAGCTGTATTCTCGATGGATCCAATTTGACTGATGCTTAAAAAACGGACCGCATCATTTGGTACCATGCTATGCTTACCAGATACAACGAAGGGGCTTCAAATTTGGTGTAGGACATAGTAACAGATGATGAAACATGGATTTATAGCTACGATTCCAAAACGAAGCAGCAATCGTGCGTACCTATGGGTCTTTCGAGATTAGCCGAAAGCAAAGTGGCGCGCGTGAAGTGCCTCGAAACGGATGATTCTTTTTTTAATAAAACTGGACACATGGCGACTGTCGCTTTAGAAAATCGTCATACCGTGAATGGTGACTGGTACACGACCATTTGTTTACCAGAAATTATAGACAAAGTCCTTGAAAGTAATTAATAGTAAGCGCCGTATCATTCATCAACAGAAGAGGCTGTCGAAGAGTATGAAAAACATGTATCTAACGTCATCACGGAGCAGTGGCACAAATATTTTCAAAATTGTTTCAGTCGTATGAAAAAGTGCATTGACGCAAAGGGAAAATATTTTGAGAAATAATACATTCTATTTTGACCATTCATAGTATTTTTTTATTATTTATTCCGGAAACTCTTAGTGCGCCTCGTATATACATAGGGATCCATATGTCCATATATCGATTTTATTATACATATACCATACACAAACGTGACTCACAATAATAATACAAAATTTAGATGCACTATCTTAAACGTTATAAAATAACTCCAGCAATGTCAGTTTATTCTATGAGAATGAACAATTTCCGGTAATGACTCAAGTTTGCAGTTAAACACTAACAAAGATTATTCGCAGAAAATTAAAAATAAACCCTTCTTGTAAATGATATTAAGTAAACGAGACATATATTTGAGGACTCTATAAAGAATTACCTTCTAACTATTGAGTGAACTTATTGAACGACCCCGTAGCTCATTAGTTAGTGACCCTTCCTGCTGAACCGGGGTCCCGAGTCCCATTCCCAGCTGAGGAAGACATTCAATGTGACATAAATGGTTGTACCCGAGTCATAAGTGTTCTTGATATCTTAATTGTGAATGTCCATGCCACGCGGAACACACGGAATCCTAGTGCGGGGGTGTGAGGGTGGAATCATTTATTTATTTACCTAATTATGATAGTAGTTTGTAAGTGACTTCATACTCTGTTTCGGCCGGCGACAACCAGTGATGCCTGTGGTGTTACAGAGAAGTAACAGCTCAGTTACACTCATTACAATTTATCCCTGATATATACTTTTAATTATGTAATATTCCGTAATCTAAGTTTTGAGATATCTAAGACTATTGAATAAAATGAAAAACTAATTATTATTAAATATAAATATCTATCTTTACCATCTTACCTGTTTTGAAAACAACCGCTGTATGATTCAAATTAAATAAACATAAAAAATAATAACAAATATAATATCACAAACAACCATGACCCGAGAACAAACATTTATCTGTCACATAAATGTCTGCCCCGACCGGGACCCTAACCCAGGATCCCTCGCTTAGCAGGCAGGGTCACTACTAACTGAGCTATGGGGTAATCAGTAATTGATACAACAGCTCGTAGGTTCTCTCATGAGAATTGAATTGACACTCTCTATTCCCATACATAACGTTAAACAGTGCCGCTTAATTGACACAAGCATTTGTTACGATGAGATGCTTCTAGTACTGATACCGAACTTACGCTCAGTACATACGGTTGCGGAAATCTTGTTCGTCATAGTAGAATGTGTAGGAGACACTGTAGAGCAAACCAAAAAAGTGATTAAAAAAACTAAACATGAAGCAATAAATGTAAATAAGTGTTTCTCAAAAAAAAATATTCGTGTGCAAACTAAATATCCAGTGCGGGACCATATTGGTGAAATAGTTTATTTGTTTCACATAAGTTATTGAAAGATGTTACCTCAGATGGCAATGAAAAGGTAATTACGACGTTCTTTAATATCGTTATCATTACCGTTTCATTTACCTTACCTTACCTTACGTTTACATTTAAGTTTAACATTAACAACCCCTAGTTTAACATTTTAACTAAGTTTTTTTTATAATAATTCTTGTGTAATAAAGGGAAAATTACATGATTATTTTGTGATTATTATATTAAGGTAGCTAGTTCTCGCTTGTCCTATGCGTGTGTGTGAACGTGAACATTAAGAGATGTGCTGAGGAGTTTCTTCCGCTATTCCTTCTCCTCAATGTTAAACCACCTTTTAGAAACGGTGGTAGAAGCAAACAATGACGTGTATAAGTGTATTTACAGAATACCTACATGATAAAATGTTTTTAAATTTGATTTTTATTGGATTTGAGTTTATAGTCATATATTTCTTTGGCGCCACAATGTAACTAACATTTATTTAACACAGAGTACTACATAGAAACAATTATTAAGAAGTAAAAAGTACAGAAAGTAAAACTGTTCAGTCTTTGTGATCGCCGTCTTACGCTGCCGGCGATCGGCGCGTCCTGTATCAATTTACACTTTATTAGCGTTTATAGCTTATCAATTGGAGGCTTTATTGAGCGCATCGTAAAATACTCATTGTCATTTTTGTACTATTTTAGTTTTTACGAGCAGAGGCCATCTACCGTCAACAAAACCATTTTTAATAATATATGTTGTATAGTTTAAAAAATATTGAATTAAATTGAACTCAATATATTTAACAAAAAGAAATTACTTGCGGGCTGCTTCAATTTCGTTCGTGTTGCACCATTAATTATATATACATGATTATTAGAAATTTGACGTTTTTTGCCATGATTAGAACATTAGTTTTATTAATATTTTATATAGCCTATCATCTGCGTTACACGTGTTCTCACTACATACCAATTTTCATTAAAATCGGTCAAGCCGTTTTTGAGGTATAACGAGTCATATATAGACAAAAATTGTCAAAATGGTCAAATTCAATTCAATTAGGCATGGAAAAGATGTATTGTACAGATAGATAGACAGATTTATATAGTAGCATAGATTATTAATATTATGCACAAATTCCAATATTTCTTTAGTTTTAAAATCTTCGCATTTAAGTAAAAGTCCACCTATTTATTTTCATACCATTAAAAACAAATATCGATCCCGATGTATGAGAAACCTTGCAAATTTCTTTATAAAAGCGACCTGATTTCTGAGACATTCTTAGATTAAGGAGGGTCGGATTCATTCCATTGCCTTGTTTAAATCAGGATTAAATGACAAGGGGTCGAAACATGTCCTCGCTGTAGTAAACGAACTGTGGTTAATTGTATACGTTTTATCTCTTCTGGCGATAATGATATGAATTATTTTCTTTTGGGAAATTTTGGGAAATTTGATACAACCCCACATTTTTTATTCTAATAAAATTAACAAAGTAAAGTGTACATTGTACTTTTAAATAAGGAATTGTTTGCGTTATTACAATTATTACAACATTTATTTTTCATTTTCATAGTAGTATTTGATGGTATTAATAATATCATTTAGTGCTTTAAATAGTTTGGTTCCAGCTCGGTGTCACCGAAGCCTTTTGCATTTTTAGCAGACGCGCTGTGCTGACAGCTCTCTCAGGGCTGTAACCAGAGGCGTAGATGAAACTTTGTACAACAATAGAAAATAAAAGGCTGGCAGGTATTATAGTGATTAGATATTCCATATCCATGAAACTTTACATTTTAAATCAGATGTAGAACAAAGAACAAGAACGTCTCAAACATTCCCAAAAAACAATATTCTTTTTTAAAATTTTATCGTGAAAATGAATTATTATGGTAAAGAAGTTTAGTTTTTTCTATATATTATTATTATCTATTAATAGTTTTAATTATGTTCTTCTTCTCTTTTAGTATAAATTTGTTATTATTTAAATATAGTTACAACTACAAATACCAATACAAACTATTCTGTGTTATTGGAATACTGATATTATTACCATAGTATTTATATAATATGCACAATACCAGCATCAGTATCAGCGATATTTCTGGGATATTTTTGTGCAACAAATATCCTGATACACGAGGCGCAGTTCTCGAATTCAGTTTCCCATTAAACAGTTATGGAAAATTCCACCTTAAACGAGTCTCTGAAGACAAACAATTACCTACCAGGAAGCAGTCATACATGACGCACCGCACCCGCGGTGTTCCCTGGCATAAGCATGATAAGTGCAATCTGCAATGTTATAACCAGTGGTTGCAACCATAGATTTATAAACATTCAAAAGTGGTTAAATATAACATGCTGTGAATCAATTATACACATTTTTTATTACATTTTTTTTATAACGTGAAATGCAGGTGTGATTATTTTATAATAAATATTATACTATTGCTCTTTGATAACCTGCGTACATTACTTGTATTCTATGAAAGATAATGGTCGATGATTGTACTGTTAGCAACATTATTCCGCCGCGAAATAATATGTGTATATTTTTTATGAAATATGCTACAGGGCTTCTCAATTTGAAAGAGACCCTATTTGGCACTGCTAACTATGGGCAGCACTTTAAATTAACAACTGTCAAGCAAATAAACACAGAGTAAATACCAACAAGGCGTAGCTAATCAAGTCCGTGTAATGAACATAGACATGACATTCAACAGAAGGAATATGATACCGCTTAATCTGTTGGCCAGCAAGATGCAGCACGAACATGCCTTAACTTGGATTTATGGAAGGATGAAGCCCCTTACATCCCAAAGTTCATAGCTACACTCATTTAAACATAGTTCCACTAGGTAAAATTTGTTTCTTTTTTCAATATATGGCGCAAGTCGGTTTTAAACACGGACACTTTTCTTGTTCATATCTATGAATGGAAGGAAATTTATTCTATGACTTATTTCTTTAATATATCTATGGCAACCGGGGATCCAAGCGGCTCTAACTTTCACACTTATTCAATCAATTTATAAGGTCTATTATGCCCACGTGTCTCAATAACACGTGGGCAACGTCGGCAGTTATTGTAACATTATGTAACGGCGCAAACGTGACCATAGAACGTGGTTCGAGCGTTTATTATCGGATGTAAAATCGGAGTTCTTGAAGGGTATCCTTTTTCTCGATGTATTTTTATTGAAATGGTTGTATCTAATATGAGGGATCGTCTGAGTTAAACAACTTCGAACGTGGTCTGGAATCACTTGATCGAGTGTTAATTGTTAATTGCAATAATTTTGTGGGCA
This sequence comes from Megathymus violae, assembly GCA_003671415.1. Classification (NCBI taxonomy): domain Eukaryota; kingdom Metazoa; phylum Arthropoda; class Insecta; order Lepidoptera; family Hesperiidae; genus Megathymus; species Megathymus violae. The sequence continues at coordinate 342,748 of PDGT01000137.1, read as the reverse complement.
TTTCGTGCTATAAAGTGCAAGTACGTCATACATTCCGGTGAAAGATGAAGTCATACACAGCAATTTTAAACCATGAAAGCCGTCGTGTAGCACGAAATCTTCTGACGCTCCAGGTGGACATAAATCGATTGACTAATTCGGACACGTACTTTTCAGATCTAGCGAACTCTAGGAAAGACCGGTGCACGGCACCAAGCCGCTGATGGGTCGTGCCTTCTTATATTACACATATAAACGAACCATATATGCACATGGTTAATCTAAGGTTAATTTCTCGTCTTCGTAGACCCAATCACGCTCCAACTTGACTGTTGTCTAGTAGCGACGGGAATGACTTAACCTAGGTGAGTCGTCAGCTCGTTTACCAGTTTTTAACACAAATTAACAGTACAAATGTCCGTGGTTTCCAAAGAACAGAAGCCATGTATGTATAGCTCTCACTCATCCAATATTCAAACGCGTTTAGATTTGCTTAACTTGATCCTTTACGATTGACAGAAGTTTCTCCTGTGTATATTATACATACATGTAACGTGAATAGAAAGCATTATATGAAATTATCTTCCCATCAGAGATCTCGGTTCAAGGAGAAAGCCGACCCTTAACCTTTCAAAATCATAAGCACGGTATGAATTAATTATCTGCCCTTCCGACTCTAGAGCTTTGTAACTATGGAAACGCTTGTAGAGCATGATAATTTTGCACCGAGCTTCAAGTAAAATTCTTTGTCATCTCGTTGGTGGTGATTCTGTTTTCTGTGTGATTATTTGTGTGCTCTCAATTCTGCTACCCCATGTTACACATACTTAACACAGGGAGGCTCAATACTAGGCTAGTAATGTGTCACGGTTAATTGCTATTTTATATTTAGAAGAGTTGGAAAGCTTCTAAGGCGCTTCATTCCGGCTCTCAGCAGTGCCAGTACACTTATGATTAGGGAAATATATATATGTAGTGCAAAACAACGTTGTTATCCTTAGCTCTTTGTCTATGCACTAAATTCTATTAAACCACGCGATAGACTTAATAAATTGTAATATCAATTAATTTATTTATCATTTAATTTAATTTAATTTCATTTCATTTCATTTCATTTATTTATCTTATTTTTGTATATACAAAACTTAATAATAAAGTACATTAAATAGAGATTTTGCATATGTATTTTATCGTAATGTCGGTTATTTATAATTTTAAAATATTTTTTGCCGACAAACAAGCAGACGAGCCACCTGATGGTAACTGGCCATCGTCGCCAGACCAATGGTATCACTGATGCGTCGTTGGCCAGGAAATGAGAAGAAGGAAAGAAAGAAAGCACTGGCTCTCAAGCCCCCAGCCGGAATACGACGCGTCGTTTGGCGGCTGACTCAAGCAGGATGGTGGTAGCTACCCAGACAGGCTTCATAGAAAGATAATAATACCAATAATAGTATTAATGACTTAATAATAATCCTGATAATATAATACTTACGCGAAGCCCTACCACCAAGCAGGCTGGCTTCTGTCGACTCTTACGACACCCTGTTCTGCCAGCATGGGATTGGGGGAGTATTCTAGGCCGCATCAATACGGCCAAAATAATTACACTGCCTATTATTATTATGTAATTACATGGTTTGTATATAGCATGCCGATATGTTAACCCGACGGATGCCATATAGTTTATTGTACATACCGCGAGTATTATCACAGTAAACTTCAAGTAATTTCTCCACAGAAGTTAAAATATATTACAAAATAGAGGAGGGGAAAGGGAAATGAGAGCATAATGCTCGATATGCAAATCCTTTTTTTAAACAATCTAACAATAGTCATTATGGACTCGTACAATCGTACAGGTGCTCTCGTGCAAGCGGACAAGATGCTCTAAATTTTAAAGCTAACAACAATCAGAGTCACATGAAACTACCGACCAAAATTACCGACTAAATGGTTAAAAAAATTCCTGGGAATACGCCAGATTTTTCGTTGACATAAATTCGAGAGGGATATGCAAAAATCATGTGATGTTTTGGCACCTCGAACACTGTGTGTTCCGATTTCTCAATAGCATGAGAAATAACAGATTATAAATATATTCTGCGAATTTAAACATGTTGATTTTGTTCTCTTACTATTAACACAATTAGTACGTTGTGAGGTTATTATCCTGGCGCAAAAGGGAAAGTGGTTAATCCCAACATAGCAGTACAATTGCTTGTCAGTTACGATTGGTTCGATTCCCAGACGGTGCTGACATTTTCTTCTATTACTTTTGTATTGACCGTTAATGCCAACCGCAGGGAATCCTAGTAATAAAATAAGAATATAAGTATACAGTAGTCCTTTCTAAGGAGCCTGGATAGGAGAATAGATGGATAGATGCATGCAGACGGTCCCTCGCTCTAGATAATCTAATTCAATTGGTAGCAAACACGCGACTTGTCATAACTGCCGGCTGGGGACTGTCGCGTGATGTACCAGACCAACACCTACTGCAGCGGTTCACAACACTTTGAGAGCTATTAATTTCAATTGAAAATATTTTTTGTAAAAACTAGCCGGTTCATGCCGACGTTCAAGTTGATGGATGAGAACAAAATTTAACCATTAAAAAAAGAGTCAAGACTATTTGAGTAATTTACTTATTGTACCACCTGGTTTTTCATGAAATTCGGCTTATTTTTTATATCGAAATTCAAAAATTAACATGGGAATGATTAGAAAGGTACAGATAAAATCAAAACTTGTAGTTAGTAAATATAACAGTAGAAATTAATATATAGATGGGAAAACACCGGGAAATAATAAGCGCCAAATTAAATACATAAAGGCTCCCATTCACGTTCCTGCTTAGCATTGTACGATATATGGGTTGAGAACATCATGGGCATACGATAATGAGACAACATTAATAACAAAAAAATCAAGAACAGAAATTTACCTTTATATAAATATATATCCTAAGCTGTTGTCTCTATATTTTTCTATTCAAATTTGGTACGTGTTAAATTACCCTGTAATTTATCCGTAATATAATAATATTATATAGTGTTATTATATTATAATATTACATAAGAATCTTAAATACACGTTCACAAGCTTATCATGACACTTATAAGAATAAATGAAATTAATTGTTTCCCAATGTTGTCAAACTCTGAACTATATCTATATGTTATAATAGATCGAAACCTCATTCATTTATAAACAATTCTTCATTGCTTGATGACATACTTCAGGAAGAAATAGCCCTACTCTTGTGGCGTGATTCTTATGACCCCATAGTCCAGTTGAGATCGACCTTGCTTGCCGTGCGACGGGTTCCGGGTTTGATCCCCTGTCGAAACCAACGTTACTTTTTGACGACTTGAGGCGGCTTCACTTCTTCTGAAATTAATTGGTCCTATCCACTTATGTAAAAGGTTTTTAATTGGTGTACGTTTACTTTTTTAAATATTTAAATATATTTGAAATAGTTAAAAACAGAGTTAACATGAATACTGACGAAATTAGTAACAATATTGAACAACAATGTCATTCAACTTAAAGGATTTCTAGTAATTTACTCAATAAATTTTATATTTTAACGTATTATCTAATGTTACAATCCGGTATTACTCTAGAAACCCGGTCGCGAGTCGCGACCCATCGTTTGGGCAACGCTGCCATATAATACGAGCACTTGCGTCAGTCCATGTGACCGGCTCTGGAACACGATATCGATACCTCGACGACATTGATACGTGCCTGTGACTGATATTCGCGGTTTTGCACTTCCCGTTGCAGTTCGTTGGCATTTTATGAGATGCAATCAGTCGGAACCGATTTTTTTAAATATCGTCAGCGAAATGGCAACACTTACAAACTAAGAGACTCAATGTGTTGCCGAATCCAGCGCGCACATTAGACTTTTCTTTAGTTATATACGTATTAGACTTTAACACGCTATGGTCAAGAAAAATATCGTGAGTTACGTTGAAACAATAGAAGTGTGTGCAAGGTTCGAACTCGGGTTTTCATTACTTACTATCATAGTGCTGGAACTAAATCTACCTCGTTTTGGTTTATCATTAATGAAATATCTTATCATATTCTGTAATGGTGAAATTATGATTGTATGTAATATTTCACTAATAGTTTTGTTAGTCACAAATTATTTTTTGATATTCTTTAAAGTCTAATAATAATAATAAACTAAATAATTTACTTTATATTACCAGTATTATAGTATTTGTACTAAGTAATATTGTCAACAGAGAAAAAATTGGTTATTCCACAACACAGGGAATCCTAGTATAGGTCCAATGATAACGTAATGTACATTAATTACTTGTATTCAAAAAATAAATAAACGCCCCTTGTTTCCACACTCAAGTTACAAGTAACGATTTCCAATGCCTCTATCAAACAGTACGTGAAGTTTACTAAAAACTAGATGAAAACAATAACTGATACGCCAACGAAGTTTACGAGGAAGTTAATAAAACCGCACATTGAACGCAGCGGGATGCCTTTGCGTTGTAACCGCAAAATATCGAGTTCAAGTGCTTGGGGTCAAGAGCTGTGCTGACGCTTCGGCGATCAGTTTCGTTATGAGCGAAATGCTTTCGCTTTGGAGTGATATATAAAAAAAGTTAGGTTATGATTACAACCTAAAGATATTACGATACGTATCTAATGTATACGATACGTAATGTATACGATACGTAATAGTATTACGATTGAAAACAATGTTTCTTATCGGTCAAGTGGAAGTTTCGATCTCAGCAACAGCGCCCCTAGATCATCATTGTAGTTTAGATCGTAATTGGGTATAAAATATTGAACTATCATTACCTTACACAAGAAAGGTATCTATTAGGGTACTATATTAAATAAATTCAACATATTTGTGAAGTTAAATATTATATCAATACATTCACTTGGGGTATTGTTGACTTCTGCTGCATTTTCGAAAATGTAAAGTAAGGCGGACGATCCAACGATGAATGAGTGATACTTCCTTACACATTCACATTAATCCCTTTTTGTATCGTAGGAGAAGCGTCAATTCAAAAGTCAACTATTTTGTCTGTGAGAAATTCTAGATAATATATTTCCAATCATCATACGATAATTATGTCCGATCATACGATGATAGTCGACAATATTTCTCATAGTCTGGCCATATTGTAGAAAACTTTAAGAAATTAAACATCAAACCTTTTCTTTTAACCACTTTAATTACTGAAAATAAATTCATCAAAATTCGTCTAGTGGTTTTGGAGATTATGCCATTCAAACAGACAGAAACTTTGTTAATACTATGAAGTATTTTACGCTACGTATGTACATATATGGACTTTAGTGTACCTGTTTCTTTTAGAGTCCATTTAACGTCAGATCATTGCTGCATCCATACCCATAAACAATCTCGTTACTTTTATAGAATTATTTATGACATATTTCGCAACCAATAAGAAATTGGGTCGTAAATTCGGATTTATTTCGAATCGAATAGGTTTAAGTTTCTTCTACACCTGGCGGATTTTATTGCAAATTGATATAATGTATAACCATAAAGAAAGTTTTTATCGCTTATAGGGTTAATGACCAGGGCTACAATTCTATTTTCGATAACTTAAAGGAAATTTTACGGCCGGGCGAGCGACGTGCGTAAGTTACTCTTGTCAATAGATGGCGCCACAGGTAAATAAACACTTTCATTAGCGTCCGACGATACCGGCCGATTAGATATAGTATCGGAGCGGTGACGTGCGGTCGTTGTGATAGGTATACTGTACGTCTGTACATTATATATGTAGTGGCCATACAGTCAATAAACAGGAAGACTGGCTATGTTAAGTTTTAGAGGCGTTACTCGCTTTTTACCGCATATACGTGGTAAATCCAAACACTGCTTCTGCTTTTCAGTGCTACTACTAAAGTTATTTAAAAGAATAATAGGATAAAATCGCGCATCTTACAAATGGAATTATACCTACATTCCTAGTGTCGAGATTGAATCCATATTCGTACCAATAAAGAATAACTCGCGTCATATGTATGTAACCTTAGACCAGTATAGTATTATTTAATATTTATGTACTCAGTTTTTACATTGCAATTATTCCTGTATTTTTTTTTATACCACTCCATGTTTTTCCAAAACCTTTTGTGTCTTTTTAATTAATTAATTTTAGCGTATTATAATGCTATTGTTTTTTTTTAATTATCTTATAATTGTAGATTATTTTATTGGTAGAGAAATAAATACTTTTTGTGATATACAATTAAAACTATTAAAACCTCAGACCTAGAGATTTAGGTACTTACTTTTAATTGTTTTAAATAAATATTAGCTGCTGCGTTATGGTATAATAACATTATGAAGAATATTATGTGTTACAACATATTCCCCTTATTCAGCTTATGTTACAAATAATGACATTCACAGTTTTGATACTAACAATGGTGCTACAAACTCTAGCGAGTTTATGCTTATGTAAAACAAAAATTTTAACACGATCTTTTTGGTTTTAATTTTTAATTTAATCCTTTTCTGCCATTCAAAACATGTATTTTGAATGTTCAATTTAATCATTGTACTTCGTTTGAAATATGTTAAAAGCGAATAAATTGTTTCATCTGAAATGTGTTATCAAGCCATCTTATTAAAACTGTCACTGCTGTTTCACTCTGAAGTTTCCCCGAATGATCGCATCTCACAACTCTATTTTTATTTTCTTCTGAGAACGTAGCGTCAATAAAATATCTTTGTTACGAACTTTCTGTACTCGTAGACAGAATGTCTGTTTCAAATTAAAACCATTAGAAATGAAGGTTTTAGAAATATGATTTCAGAAGGTGTCGTTAAGCCATAAGTCTTAAAATATTGCTAAATTGTACAATATTTACAATCAAACTTACATTCATGCACCCACTTCTGGCAGAACAGCAAAAATCTCATGTGTTGACGTCACTCTGCGCTGAAGTTTTATTTATCTGTAACAAACATTGTGATATTTTGTTAACATTATGACCATTTGTTAACATTACAATATAACTAGATGGCATAGCGTTCTGTTAAGCACTGTGTTTTATTTTGATATTTGATATAGATTTTTTGCGTGTTTTGAAATCGATAAGGAGATATTCGACCCCATAGCCCAGTTAGCGGTGACCCTGCTTGCCGAGCGAGGGGAACCGGGTTCGAGTCCCGGCCGGGGCAGATATTTATGTGACAGATAAATGTTTGCTCTTGGGTCATGGACACCCAATGTGATGTCATATTTGTGTATGTCCATGCCACTCGCAACGCATGGAACCCTAGTGTGTGTATAAGTGCGTAAATGTTTATTTTATTTATTTCTTATTTAAATTATTTCCTAGTATTCTAAAAGGAATAGTTTTCGCCGATACATTTTATAAAGAGCGTAACGAATTCGAACGCAACCATAAATTCCCATACATTTCCGGGTTGCTCGTTGTACTCAAGGCGCATAAAGTCTAATAATAAACATGAAAATATAATATTGTTAGACAATTTTTTTTTAACCCTTTTCATATAGCTACTGTTGTTACTATTTTTAATAATAAATAATTACTTGTTATCCAATTAAAATAAAGGAATCATTAATTGTTATTTAATACTTTATAAATGTATCATTTCCAAATAAATATAATTCCCATGTTGCCTTATATGTGGTCGCGTTAATTCATTATTAATACAACAATTTATTAATAGCAAATATAAAACCTTTTCATTTATAAACAATATACATTATTCTGTAACATTAAGATTTATTTTAGGATATTGTTTTTCTTAGTGTGAATAATATTAACAGATGCCAGGTAAAGCCGGCTAGGAAAACACAGAGGCGCAAACAGAGATAAACACGTTAAGAAAACATCCTTGATAGTTACTTCTACTACTTTACGGTTAAGATATATATATACTGTGCATGATGCATACATTTAATAAATAATCTGTCATGTTTTCGATAGAAAACAAACGGATAACCAATAAACTCATAAGGATTCATTTTGCTACCGGGGGCACGAATCAACTGAATCCTCGAGAACATTGTGAGATGTAAAAGCCATAGTCGATCACGCTAGCCAAGTGCGGACTGGCATATTTAATAAATCTATGAGCCTCTCAGTTAAATAGGTCTTCTCACGATATTTTCCTTCACGGAAGCAAGTAATCATTTATTTCTGATACGCGCATCGTTGTGAAAAATTTAATATGCAGAGTGGGCACTCATATTCTGCGTGCTGGATACCGGCATTAAAACCAGGGGCTTATTGCTATTTATAAAAAAGCACATAAGTAAATATTACAAACTAATTTACAGATTCAGTACATCCATTGAGCCAATCCAAATCCCTTAACAGTCACTGGGGTGTCGACATAAAGGGTTTGATGACTCTGTGACGTATGTATAACGTTAATAAATGATGTTTGATTTCAATGTTAAGTTTTTTTATTAACTTTAGATATATAACAATTATTAAAACATAAAATAAATATTTTATTTTTGACAGTCACAATATATAATACCTGTCTTTATACAATTTAAAATAATGTAAAAAGGATCGTCGGTTCTTCCCCAGAGCATCACATACAAAAGGAGGCAGTAGATTCATATTCTTACTATATTATAGTAAAAAATTTTTGACTGCATCAAACTTACGTAGTACACCTAGACCTTAGGTTAATCTTATCTGTTCTTAAAAATTCAATTTTTAAACATGCATAATGTATATATTACAATAAACCTGGTCATAGCCACTGTGTCCCACCTTCGACAAAGCTAACTTGGGCATATAAGCAATAATATATTCAAAGTTATGAGAATTATGCATTATTAATAACTAATGATTCATGCGATCTATAACTCATGTCGTTTTGAAATCTCTCATCGGGTAGAGATTTAGAAATGAATACTCTTGCTGCAATTACTAATTAAGAAACTTATATGTTTCTTATCTGGGAATCGATAAATGAATTTAATTACAATTATTTATTTAATTACATTTATCACAAATATAATTACAGACGTAGCTCAGAGAAGTGATGAGATCTAAGGCTCTCACCACATCGTTAAATTAATTTCGTTTTTAATAACAATTTAATTATAACTGCATACTTACAAGAGTACCTAAACCTAAATCTTTAATTATTATTACAGTTACATCTGTGTTGGTACGTGACTAAGTGCCCGTAGTAAGTCAATTTAAAGGAAGATAGAAAATATCTCCGTAAGTGGACTTTGTTAATGAAACCTTTTCCTAGATCAGCTGTTGCCTACTAATGAAATTAAATCTGCAATTTTCCTCTTATCTATTAATTATTTTGAAATAAACGAAGTAGAAATCATCTCCGGAAGTGGACTTTCTAAATAAAACCTTTTTCCTAGATCAACAGTTGCTTAGTAATTAAATAAACTCGGCAATCTTATTTTTATTCATTCATTGTTTTAAAATAAGGTCGTCTATGGTTTCCTGAGTTTCTGCGACAAGCAGGATGTCCGTTAAACTGGGAGGAACGATAGAACGAAACATTGTAAAGTTAACTTAAAAACAGCTACGTGTTCATCTTTGGTTTACTAACTCCTTCGATTAGAGACGAATTAGAGAGAATTATTTAAATAACTGTAAATATATTTATATCGTTGTAACTAATCGCCTGACATAATTTTCAAACTAATTTTTATTCTTTTTTCGCGAGAACACTCGCATTTCCCGGGATACACTATACTAGATAAATATAAGATTTGACTGTTTTACAGTTTTATTTGTAGACTATATAATATATATTGGTGAATATATGTATGTGCGTATGTTTATATATTTCGCTTTATTTTCGTTCACTTGTACATCTATTTGGCTGCGGTTAGAGTGTATAGAATGTATTAACCATTAAGTTCGGCAATAATATTTATAATTTAATCAAATCTATAAAAAATTCAAATTGTTAAAAATGAAATGCTTTACCCGGTGCCGTGCCAGAAGGGTCATAGATGCAACGACCCCCTCCTTAATTCTATCTTACCTCATATCCTTAAATCCTAACCTTAAATCTTAAATTAGATTGACAGATATTCAGAAATAAGACAATTAAAAAATAAATATTTCTGCAATAAGTTTGATTTACGCAACTTATTTTTCTATTAAATGACCTCGCAAAGGCTTTGACTGCAGCCGCGCCTGTGCTTTACTTCACTAACCTGAAAATTACTAGTTGTATATACAAATAATATCCAATTCAACATTCCCGATACAACAACTAATTGTTTTCAAAGAATTAATTATAAACTCAATGGTTTAAAATAATCAACACACTGAAGTCAAACCATTACTCATAGATAAACATAATTAGGATACCGATAAAATTACCTTGTAAACTATGTGTGTGCAGTCACGTATACGGAACCCGCTAACGGTAGACGCCCACAATTAGCCAATTTGTTTTTAACGATCTCCTAAATTATCAATGACAGACCACCAGACATGGTGTTCTTATTGCATGAAATATGTGTCTGACTCCGATAACAGATAATATTTCTAGGACATAAAGTTTACCTATCAACAGGAACCGCCGTCCCCCGTTTTCACTCTGTGTTCAATTGGCTACCAACCATAGACAAACCGGCGTCCTGCGTTTGAAAATCTATTTTCTACTGATTTTATTATGCGAGTTAACAGCAAGGTGGCCTAGAATACCAATCCCATGCTTCCGGATCAGAGTATCGTATAAGGCGATAGAAGCCAGCCTGCTTAGCTGTAGGGCTTTGCGTAAGGATTATATTATATACATATATTATTATTAAGACATTAATATTATTACTAGTTTTATTATCTTTCCGTGAAGCCTGCCTGGCTAGCTACCACCCTCCTGCTTGAGGCAGCCGCCAAACGACTCGTCGTGTTCTGAACGAGGGTTTGAAAGCCAGTAATTTCTTCCTTTCTTTCCTCTTATTTATTGGCCGACAACGCATCATGATGCCTTTGGTGTCTACGAGCGATGGTGACCATTTACCATCAGGTGGCTCGTCTGCTCGTTTCTCGGCTATTTACATAAAAAAGGTATGTAAATATAGTTCATTGCTTTAGTTATCCGTGAAATCTCAGCCAATTCCAACTGCTATCATATTGGATCTATTTCCATTACATTATACCCACTATTATCATAACTTTTAACGAGGTACCAAGTTTTGTTTAATTTTTTTTTCTTAATATACAGAACCCTAACAATATACCATTTTCACTAACAACCTGAATCCCATATAACTTTCAATACCATATACCCATCCACATCTATAAGTCATATACGAAGGATTATTTATTCAGAGATAGTATCTGTTGTCGTATACCTGTAGATAACGCAACATCTTGTCCGCTGAATAAACATATCCGTTTGTTACACTCACTTTAAAGGACGTGTCGAAAGAAGGTATTGTAGTGTCGTCAGGTTTTGTAAGTAATGTAATAATGCCTCATTTGTTAAAGCAGTACAGGCAGAATAATGTATGAAGCGAGTGAAAATTCACTCACGATTAGATTTATTTAAAAATATAGGTGGGAACCTTACTGAAAATATAACAAGACGCTTTCATAGCGGATAGCTCTCGAGAGGGGCTTTCGGATATGTCCAAACCTAGTCGAGCGAATCCAACTAAACTACGACTTAAAAAAAACCCTTTATAATAAACAATAATAATGTATTCAGACACCCTCGTTTACTTATTATAAGTCGATTTTTGAGTACAATTCCACTTGGTGGTAAGTAGTGATGTAGCCTTATAGTAAAGGGCACTAACTTAGGAAAATCATATCACTCTCGACTTGAAATCATCCGCAATATAATCGGATAGAAATTAATTTACTCGCAATCATAGTGTGTTAAAAAATTCACTAATAATTCTAAATAATTCCTTAAATGAAACTAAAGTTTATAACCAAGACATATTTCACATTTGCATTCAGAGAGATGGCGGTAGCTATCCAAGCAGGTGATGACCCTTATCAACCTGCACAAGGAGCCCTCAACAGATAGTTGGCAACGTAACTTCGTCTGTTGTTAGCTTGGACCCAAAAGCGAGTACCTACACAAATCACTCTAAAGATGTTTTGACCCCAAATCCGGGGAACCGGAGCTCCGCAGTACGTTAGTACCGTCTTGTAATGATGAAAAGTTAAATTACTTAACACAAACACAACCCTTTGACGTGAAGCAGAGCAAATTTCAGCAGCTCCATTAAATAATCGTAAAATACAACAATAAAAGCTACATCAATTTTTATTTTTAGTGAAAGGAATGAACTGCAACGGATAATTCCTTCGTAGCCATAACAATAACCATAAGGTTTTATTATCATCATATAATATGATGGTTTTATACCGAATGTCTCCTGTCCGGGCGATATCCAGCGATGAAAATTATAACTAGCGATAAAGTTCTGTTGAAACAGACAAAAATAACAGCACTTTTGTTACCTATAACTGAATCGAGTTTGATATAAAAACGTTTATTTTAATTGCCGTAAACTGGTTTTAGAGAGGTTAGGTTAGGTTAGAATGTATTAACAATAAATATTAAACGTTCACACACGGATCTGTAATGAAACATCACAAGCACCCAAGACCCGACAACAAATATTTATCTATACTTTAATTAAATTCTAACTAATCGCTTTCTGTACATGAAGAATATATGTGAAAAACTTTTATTAGGGGCCTTTAGTATCGCAATAGAACTCAAAACAATAGTTTTTTATCTGTTTGTCTGTGCGTTTGTTTGCGCTAATCTCAGAAACGACTTAACCGATTTCATTATGGTTTTTACTGATGCATTGCAGTTAGCACACTTGCTACTTAAATTCATTTCATTGGAATCCGTCCATAAATTAACAAGTTACAAATTAATCTAAAATAATGCAGGTTTTATTTCCAAGCGTAAGGTATAGTTGTTTTGAAGCGAAACGGGGGCAATTTGCTATGCAGTCATATAAATGTCTACCCCGGCTGCAATTGAACGCAGGATTTCTCTCAGGGTCCAAGTCAACCTCTTGTAGTACGTCCTGCTGAATAATAAATGAGGTAATGGCTCTAGGTACTCCAATCGAAGGTCGCTGCGCACAGTATCAACCTGTTTATTCCCAACGTGTGTATGGTAAAGACCTTCGCCTGCTCCTATTGATCACCACCCTCTCCAAAATTAAAAACTATACCCATTTTTTCACATTATTCGAGTTGGCCAAATTCGGTTTCTTTTTGAACTTTAATACAGCAGTGATTCCCCTGTGAATACCGTGTCTCAGGATCGTGAGCACCATAAACGAACAAACGATGGCTCTACCACCTTATAAATATCTAATGTGTAATAATTTATATAAAATTCATGTCCAATCTTGTCATCTATAAATCGTAAGAGAAATGTAAATTCTTTACTAGATACGGACGGCTACACTAATCGAATAGATTTATAGCGGCTATCACTAATGCAGTCAAGATATTTATTACACTTAAACATGATTTGATAAAACGTAAGAATAAATTATTTGTATGACTTAACCATTGTTAGTTTAATTGATGCTCGTTTAACGGTATTTAAGTCATCGTGGTATGAAGTGTTTCATATATTTTTGAGAAAACAAGTATGGGGCTTGATGATCAACAAATCATCAAAACAATTCAAGTGTTGAAATAACCAGCATTCTTATATACATGGGGATTATGAAAAAATGCGGTTTCAAAAAGTTTATATCAATAATTTTTAATTTATCGTTCTAAAATTGTAAAGCAAATTATAATAGAGCTTGAATATTTACACTAGCGAATATAAGTTTAAATAATGTTATTGTTATAAGTTCTTATAAGTAAGAAGTTAAGTAAGTTAAGTATTTTTTTTTATTTATTTATTATTTATTTTTTTTATTTTTTTTTTTATTTTAATATTTTTTTTATTAAGTTCTTCTTCTTGCTTTTTACATAGAATTCTTTCCATTACGAGTTATTTTAAATTAAGCGATTAAAGAATTCACTTTTTTCTTTTTAGTATAACTATAAAATACAAAATTGCTTGCCGCCTACAAAACGTTATTCATCTCGACTATTGATCTATGTGTGTCCACGCTGTTGTCGGTGTGTTACTAAATATTTATGTTAACCCACTCTCGCTTCGGTTCAGAAAATTCCGCGGGAGCGAATCCATTTCCTGGAATTAAAAATATCTACGATTATAACATATTTTATGAGTTCCAAAGTTTTCAAATATGCTAAGAATCATATATTAAATGTGTTCAGTGATTTTAGGGTTATACGTGTTCAGACGGACCGACAAAATATTATATATATGTGTAATAAAGCAAAATATTTTAATCACTGCAATATGAAAATAACATTTGTCAACAGTTTATTATTTAGACCACAAGTGTATTGATATGTATTGGAGTCGCATCTTATAATCTGTATCAACATTATACTGTTTTATATAACTACCCGCGTCGGGTATACGGATAAGTATTTGTCTTTTTAATATTGTTATCATCATGCAAGTGACGATTAATCTTTATGAGAAAAAAAGACACAAAGTTGAAGAACCCAAACAAAAGGTTTAACTACATTAAAATATTCGATGTCGATCGATCGGTCCGGTTATAGTTTTGTAATTTGTATAAATTATCACGCGGTCAACGGCTAAACGTGAAACTGTCAGTAAATAACAAATTACATCTTCTTAACGTTACACGTTACCGGTACCTAATACTCATATGTCGAAAATTTGCTTCAACCTCTTACCGTCCTACTGGAAAAATCAGTCTCCACGTAAAACGTCTTGGAGCGTAACCAACGGTGATCCATTGCTCGTTAGTGTTAAAGGCCAAACCCAAAGTCGCGTTTCCAGACGGCCTCGGTTCTCTGACATGGTTTATCGACGACTTAAGATTACTAACAGAAATCATGTTTAACAAACCAAGACCAACTCTAACAAACAGTTACTTCTGCGACAAGACAACAATTTGTCACAATCATTTAATCATTTATGTTATCATATAATCGTCAGCATTAAGGATGGACACGAGCAAAACTTATCTTAATCCCAGTAAGAATTCCCAAAATCTTTTATTATCCTTTGATAAACTTTAAATTGCAAGTGTTTTGTATAAGACAATAAATTACATATTCGTTTAAAATTGCTACTATACAACAACAACATATTTATTATTATTACTACATTCCACGAAAGATTTCGTCCATTTTCCGAGTCGCCCTGTCGTATTGTATCCTGCAAAGCAACAGTTATGAGAATTGCCCCAGATTCCTTTTCTTGTCGTGTGTAGGTAGCAAGGTTCTGTTACTCATTCATGGTCGTGGATAAGATTTTTAACCGCCTGGCTATTTGCCATGCTTCGTTTGAAAAATATCAGTGGAATTATTTTACCTTGCAATGTTTGGAGCCTGTTGCTCCCGTGATAAGCGGGTTTTGTAGAGTCAATTTTTAAATGGATCTACTGATTCGGTCTAATCGTCGATGACCACTTACCACCACTAGGCCTGTTTTCCCGATTGTGGTTGTTATTGTAAAAATTTAGATTCCTACATATACTACTTAATATGTCGGAGTCTTCTAGAGGAGAATGAATATTTTTTATAAGTGAATGCGCTCAACATATTAGACTTCATCGCCACTTACCATCAGGTAATATTGTTGTCAAGCATTAACTTATTTTATGTTAAAAAATACATAACATAATACGTATTATATCGTATTATATCGCTATCTATACCTTTAAATTCTGTCTTGGATCAAATTACTTCAAGTTAGTTTGAGTTACTTCCGTAGGGTTTTAAAGCCAGTAACATAGGATAAACAGTCTTAATAAATTCCAGTCTAAGGTGTACTTTATGGATTAAATAGTATAAAGTAGCGCTAACATCCCGACGACTTGTATCGATCGCGAACGATCGACCGAGTCAAGTGACACAACTCCATGAGCGCTTCCGAGGGCTCGTTAAGCTCTGTTTCCTGGTTGTTTTTGTCAGTTATAGATTGTAAAGTTATATATATATCTTTCAGCCTACCGGAGCGTAAAGAACTTTTTTTTTATTACATAAAATAAGTTAACGCTTGACAACAATCCCACCTGATGGTAACTGGTGATGAAGTCTATGATGTACTTTCAGCTCTTATGTAGAATAGTAAGTCCTCCAAACTCACATTGGAGCAGCGTAGTGGACACCATTTAAGACCTTCTCGACTACGAGTAGAGAAGATACTGAAGCCATGAAATAGAGAAAATATGCATAACGAAACCAGAACGTGGGCCACTTTATATTTATATTAAATTTTGACATTTTGTCATATTTTCTAAAATAAAGACACTGGCCATTATCGTAAACATTTCAAATTAGATCCCAGAATAGATGCAGTAACCCTCACCTACGGGATGTAGAAGTTATTTTAATATGGCAGTGGTGCAAGCTAAACGTCCGGGTGTACACCGTTATATCTAGTGAATTACCGCAACGAGCGCCTTGCCACTTGAAATTAGGCGCGTTTCCATTTCACCACGTATAAAAGTTACAATTTACAATTTTTTACTTCATCCAGAGATTGAGGTAGTTACGCTTCACAGTACCTGACTAAACGTTGGGGGTTTGATTGCGACATGTATAATTGTGAGATATTAATTTTAGTTTTACTGTCAAATTTATGTATTGATTTTATATCTTTTTTATAACAGACCGATAATATAATCATGAAATTGACAAGTTGTAATGGGACGCAATAAAATTTTAAGAACATAAATAAAGAATCTAAGTCGTTGATACCCGGTGGAAAGTTATATTTATATAAACAATCATGAACAGAATAAAAAACTTTATTCTGACACGACCAATAGATACACTGACGAGAATTAAATTGGAATGCTTCGTCTATAAAACTTATGATTCTCTGGAATTTTAATCATACGCTTCCATTTAGCTATTAAAGTTTTATTGATACTGATTCGAAGAAATTACTAGTACGCTCGTTAAATAGTAAATATTTTTTTTGTAATTACAGCGTGGTTTTGAGGACTAACCAAAAATTATAAAATAAAATGACATTTTATCAACATGTGTTACATAACCGGGAAGCCTAGATTTTCTATTAAATTTTTAAATACAAAATAAGACCAATCTATTTATTCAAAAGTAGTCTCAAAACACCAACTGGAACAATTTTTTTTATTTACCTTTGCATAATATTTCCAATGTTCAAATAAATAACGTAAAATACCGTACCGCCTCAAACAATGGATAAGCGCTCCGTGTCAAGTATCAGTAACAAGGAGAGCTTTCTTCTGAGCACAGACTGCTTTATTCATAATATCTTAAGGAATGCGATTCTCATGCACCTTAACCCTTCGCAATAGGGCTTAACAAATCAGTGTTACGGACACCTTTGCCCCCCAACCAGTCGTGAGCCCTCGAGTTTTTATTTTTAACCTCTACCTACTCTGTGGTTATGGCGTAAAAATAACCACCATTATGAGTATCAAATCATATTGTTCTTAAGAGGTCTTCGAGTACCATTAAAGGCAAAAGGAGTCTGCGCACTCATGAACTCATTATGTACTCCACACTTATTCTCAATAATATCTTCAGATTTCCCTTTGGTATTTTACAAGAACATCTCAGTATTTAGTACTCTTTGTTGGGGTGTAAAGAGCTTTCCTCGTGAGCAACGAAGGGTTAAAAGGTTTCCAATATCTCCTGTCGGAGATGCCTTTGATATTATAGACGTCCATGGACGGCGTTAACCACCGACTACTAGCAAAGAAGCAGTACTATTGGGTAACGAATATCCATGGTGGTCAATGACCACATAGAATCCATGCTTACTTACCGATTAAAATGAGTATGATTATTAAGTGACGAAAATTAGGGATGTTATGGATGGAATTTAGGGTCTGGTATTGGATACGGATATATATAAATAATATTTTACCGGATTTGAAATTATTTGGGATTATCACATTGCTTCAGATAATTTGGGTTACGGATCTTAGATGATTTAGAACTTGTAAAAAAAAAGTATTTGCAAGGTGAAAGTTTGACTTTCTTTCTAGGTATCATTTAGTATTATAATCATGGAATAGAAACCTTAACAATCAAATAATATAAACGCCTAAAGATTAAAGCGACGCGACAATTGTATCGGCTCGGACGTATCTGAAAGTATCTGCCCCTATCCGAAATTATTCGAAGCGTTGCAGTTGCGGTTTCTGATTTTTCGGATATCCGCTATTTTCGGTTACGGTTACACACCTCCATAGCATCCCTGATGAAGATCACATAACTAACATACCTAACCGTTACACGTTACCAAGTATTTTAATGATCACAAACGGCTCCTTAACATGTCGAAAGTGAGATTTCGTTGTCTATTCATCTTAGAACGAGAAATGATTTATTATTACATGAATGTGTCGTAATTAATTTAAGCTTGACGTGAGCAAGTTAATTGACGAACGAAATGGTTGAGTTAAAGTAACAATGATTTACGTTGGATTGTTATTTAATAATTTGTTGATGTTATTATCGTTATTGTTAATGTTAGGGTTATATTATTTACTATGACACACTCATTTAAAACTTTACTATAGCGATAACTAGTCTGTTGTAAAGGAATCCATTGATGTGTAAACATTCCTAAAATGTGCAGCATCCTGTAGGGGATAGTGTTCGTGACACACAGTTGAAGGCAAGTAAATCTATGTTGGTTATTTATGAAAGCCACTGTCGCCCATGAACATCTGCAAGATCAAAGGCATCACTGATGCGTTGTCGGTCAGGAAATGAGAAGAAGGTTAGAAAGAAGGTACTGGCTCTCGAGTCCCCAGCCGGAACACGACGAGTCGTTTGGCGGCTGACTCCAACAGGAGGGTGGTAGCTAGCCAGCCAGGCATTACGGAAAGATAATAATACCTATAATAATATTAATGACTTAATAATAATACTGATAATATAACCCTTACGCAAAGCCCTACCACCAAGCAATTCGGCTTCTGTCGCCTCTTACGACACCCGGTTCTGCCAGCGTGGGATTGGGGGAGAGTATTCTAGGCCGCCATAATACGGCCAAAAAGCGTATTATGAATGTAGTCTTTGGAGTATTTACAACTGGCATAGTGTTCTATGGCATACATTGGTGAAAGTGTGATAAATTCATTATAAACCAGTAACCCGCATTTGCGGCTTTGCTTCGCATAGAGAACTACTCCGGGAACAGACATTATTTCCGGAATGAAATGAAGACATATTTTATCCAAGATTGTGGATCCATAACGTAACTTCCAAATATACGAGTAAGTGGTGCAAAAATAATCCAAAAACAGATTTACTTTACTTACCTATATTAAAATTGCGAAAAACATATGATGTACAGATTCCGCCCTGTATCAGTTATATTAATAATATAAATTTGGATGATCTGATTTCCATAAGTATATAAACAAAGCTCTGTCTATGTTGTTATGTATTCGTAATTACAAAAGTCTAATCGAACGACCATGCTTTAGCATTCAATGGAGAAGTGACTCCGTGGCCAACTCAGTAATTCCATAACTTCACTATAATGACCTGACATTTCATTATAATAATAATGACGACCCCATAGCCCAGTCGGTAGTGACCCTGCCTGCCGAGCGAGGGGTCCCGGGTTCGATTACCGGCAGTGGCAGACATTTGTATGACAGTTGATTGTATCAGGCGTTACTTTGCGGAAATTCATTGTTATGAAATTAGTATGTTTATGTGATAGATAAATAATGTCTGTTTTCGGGTGATGTGTGTTTGTGATGTCATATTTGTGTATGTCCATGCCAGCCGCAACACAGGGAATCCTGGTGCGGGACTGTGAGCAAAAAAAATTAATGAATGCTTTAAATAATCAACGACCTAACATAATGAAACTAAATGGTCATTATAATCATAAATGAAATCTAATCTATATTTATCATAATTTTATTTTTAGTGATACATTATGTGTTGTTTTGTTTTTGCCGAATTTAATATCTTTTTCCATATATTCATACACACATACATATAGATGGACCAGAAGAAAACAGAACAAGTGAACATACCTACACTATTAGAATTTCAAAGGTTACCCTTTAGTAGCCGGTACAACTTGCAAGTTTCTTGAGGAAAGACCGTCGGTGCCCATGGTATCGATAAAGTCATGTTCTTTCGGTCGGTTGGTCGTTCGTTCGCGTGTTCGTTTGTCGACACAAGCCGGTTTAATCCCATGCAACTGAAGCTCACGTGGATTTCCTACATTCACATCCGTAAGCTCCCCCCCAAGATTACCTGTATCGACAGTGCCATGAACGTACACAAGAATATTACGAGTTTTTTTTTTATAATAACAATTTACACTTAAACACCCGTAAAAGACATTCATCAGTCATAACAGGGCTACACTCGGAAACGGAACCCGGAGCCGTTAGCGCGCCAGTCAGGGCCGGTACCAACAGGACTGCAGATTTAAAACTTGACCACTGATTACAGTTGATACAAAGCATGAGGCAATAAATCGATCCCGGGAGCTCGTAAATCATAGAGCTGGTTGAATCTTATCTGGCTTGTTTATTAGCTCGATAACGCTTTCGACGCGAGAGTCGTGGGTTCAAACCCTGGAATTGGCTTTATGTTTCAGCAATAATATGAGGTGGACACTGGTTTTCGTCAATGTTTCCGCCCACGAGCAACTACCTTATGCATGCAAAATAGTTGCTTGAATAGAAACGTATTTTGTTCCTGGTAACCGAATACCTGTTAGCAACGATAGCTGTTGTAATTATTACGCTAAAATATGAGCAAACGTCTCGAATAAATAACTAAATGTTCACACAACTGCAGTAGTGCTGTGTTTGTATCACCTATGGACAAATAAGATACACAAAAAACGAACAAGAGAGAAGTTTATTATTACATTATTTTTTATGCTAATTTTTTATGCTATGCTTTCTATGCTGTAACTCAGAAATAATAATAGCAATTGTAATGGTTACTCCAATTTAACTAGCTTAATTTATTATTATTATTATTGTAATTGTATTATTTTATTATTATTGTAAATACAATTAAACCTCCGTGAGTCACTTTACTTGATAATTAATACCCAAATAAATCTGAGCAGTACTTTTTACATCATTGCGTTCAGACAGAAAGATTGAGACTTTTTACTACGTTTTTTTCTACGTAGAGATATTATTTTATCCGCCCGCCTTGCTAAGCTGTATAAACTGAATATACAACTACGTTCAAAAATATGTCTGAGTTCCACAATATAACTCATTTAAGGTGATTATTGACGAAAATTTAAGGTTATATATATTAAAGGGATCTTATTTGAACACTATGAAATGAAATAAAACATTTTGTAAAGTCAAGCAAACTACGCCATAGCGTTAACAAGTCCCTGCCGTGAGTGGTCCCGGAAGAAGACAAGAAACTTCCAAGTGGTCTTATTCCTACTCACATTTACAAAAAGTACTTATGGCTATATGTATATTAAACTCATGTCCAAACAGTCTTTTTTTACAAGTAATCTAATTCTCTAATTCACCTTTCTAGTTTAAATTTAACATGATAAGTAACTTTAAAAAATTAGTAAGGAAATCATTTACCTAAAATTACGTCTTAAGTACAGAGAAACCTTAAAATATACACCACTATATATCTATGTTTGAATGACTCGGGAGCTGTTATTGATAATATCGCTGTAATTTGATCATAATTCGTTTGATAAAAATTAGTTTCAAGATACGTGATAAGATAAGCATTATAATTCATTATAATTAACTGATATTCTATAATTACTGTCATCACTACAGTTATTTGTTTTTAATTGAGTTAATTTTAATAAGTAAATATTGTAAAGTGCCTGGCTCATGACCTGTAAACAATTTATGGAATATGTGCCTTTTGTGATTGATTGTGTCGGTCCACACTGCTTGCAACACTGAATCTTTCCTTAAACATACTCGGTTGCCTCGCAAAACTAAAAGTCCTAGTACACGAGTGTGTGTGAGCGTTTATCATTTTTTATTATGGTTACCTATTCCCTGGCATGCCCGTTTGGCTATCAATGAAATAAATTCATATTTGGGATTTATACAGGGTGATAAATTAGTCAACTCGCAAAAGATGCCCCGCCGATAACCTCGTTAATAATGCAGCATTTGCGCTATCATCGGCTCACCGCGACACAGCGTCTAGAGACACAATAGAAAGTTGCCGGTGTGGGAAACCTGGTGGTTAACAAGACGTAGAGCTTGTTAGAGCTTTAAACACGGCGATACAAGCACATATAAATGTTAGAATATTTTGAAGGTTTCTTTAAATCGTGTCTATACGATTAAGGAGTCATCAAAACTTACTTATGTTGCCTATGTTATAAATATTTTTATAATGTTCTTCTGTCAAAAATTTTCACATGATAGTATTTTCTGCATTAAAGTATTAATATTGTATACTCTCAAAACATTAATTCTAAATGTGACGTTGATAATAAATAAAATTTTTGCGACATACTTCATTTAAATTCCATTGAATTTGGAACGTAATTAAATTATATATTTTTCAAGTTTAAAAATAATTAAAAACTTTTCAAGCCAGAGACTATAATGATTCAAATTCGTTCATGAAATCGGTGTTAAAATAAAATGCGAATCATAGTCGAAAAAAGTAAAATGCGAATCGTTCTCCTGACAACGTCAATGAGGACCAAACGTAGAAGACAATACACAAGACTGATTAAAACGATAAAATATTTTTGTAGAAGATTGTTACTTAACTAATATAAGTGTCATGTAAGTATTTATTTATACTCTTATGAACATCGTTATTTTTATTTTACGTTCTGAAAAACCGCGGTATAATGAAGAAGAAGCGATGAAAGAAACTCTCGAATATATCTTTAAAAAAAATATCAGTATCAATAATTGAATTATTTTGCAAATTGAACTTGGGCGGTCGGTTTTTGTGCTTTTATATTTCAAAGAATATTTATATTTTTTATGTTAATAAACGACAAACGAGCAGACAAGCCACCTGATGGTGAGCGGTCACAGTCGCCCATGGACATCAGCAAGACCAAAGGTATCACTGATGCGTTGTCGGCCAGGAAATGAGAAGAAGGTAAGAAAGAATGTACTGGCTCTCAAGCCCCCAGCCGGAACACGACGAGTCGTTTGGCGGCTGAGTCTAGCGGGAGGGTGGTAGCTAGTCGTGCAGGCTTCACGGATAGATATAAATAACAATATAATGACTATGGATACTTATCAATGATATTATAGTCATCCAAATTGCAGTATCCTTTAGGTATAATCTACATTTTTTAATGATATTTAAGCATTTACATTTGTACAGAATAACGAAGATTCGTCCATAACATTTTATAGAAAT
This sequence comes from Megathymus violae, assembly GCA_003671415.1. Lineage (NCBI taxonomy): Eukaryota > Metazoa > Arthropoda > Insecta > Lepidoptera > Hesperiidae > Megathymus > Megathymus violae. The sequence goes on along the minus strand of PDGT01000137.1, from coordinate 319,315 downwards.
TCACACCACATTAAGCCACGCAAGTTATCGCAGCACCTCACCACAGGCGGTACGAGGGACTAACCAAATTATGCAAATTTAACCGTGTATCGATCATGTACACCGCTTTTTTCTTAATGAATATTTCTAAATACTAGTGTTCGCTATATTATAGACGAACTCCAGTTCCAATTCCAAGGTTATTGATAACACTACCGTTAATAACACCAACAAACAAAACAGGAAAAAGAAATACGCTTGAAGAACAGAGTATAAAAATGTAACATTATTCAAAGATTATTATTCAACAATTTTTTTTTTATTATTTTTTATTGATAACACCAAACTCGTTAACACTTACAAAGAAGGAAGAAGGTTTAAAAAAGGGCGAAAAGAAAAAGGAAAATAAAGGGGTATAAAGTTTTCTCTTCACGTGTAAATATGTGGATCTACCTTCAACTTGAAGCAACTTCCTCAGTTTCGTTCGTTGTTTCCCTGCATACATACATACCTGCAACAATTATACAAAAATATGTGAAAACTAAATGTTAAGTACCCTAAAACATGTACAATCAACATTATCTTAAATAAATTCTGTCGTCATAACTTAATCGATCACGTGAGATACACGCAAATCGCAAACGACTTCATACAACGATTTAATATAAATTAATTTTCAGTTTATGTTGAAGTTTAGCAAACCCTCAAGTTCTATCTTCAGCCGAGCAAATAAGAAACATCTCAAATAGTTATCGCGACGCACGCTGTCGCACGCGATCGTGCGAGCAGGTTGTAATGGTAACGACGCGGTGGTAGGTGGTACTGGTAGTACGACCACTCGAAAGCGCCTTCAGAAATTATACGATGTCAGGAGCACAGGTTAGATGCCAAACAGAGAGTGCATGTGATTTTTTTTTTGTTTCAAAACAACGCATAAAATGCCAATTATATATTACATGACGTTGCTTTACAATATGTCTGTTGAGGGTAATTGCGGCTGGGAAAATTTATTAATTACATGTGCACAAATCCTGGATGTGATTCTATGGAGAGTTTTTTTTTTAAGATAAAAGATGAAGCCAATAGATTATGCTGTGAAAGTTTCCTAAATAACTTAAATATAACTTGTAAAAACCAGATCTCTTTTCATTTGCCATTGCAGAGGATCCTGACGTAGTGAAATGCCGTTTTAATTGGTATCTTCAAATGTTCAAATTCGTGATCTGACGGTCTTTTAAATCTGTGGCCTTCACGTATTATAGAAACTATTTAAGTATTTGGTGCAAATAAACGTTGAAAACTCACGGGGAGATTTCGAACTTAATTCTTTAGAAATATAATCTTTGATATGAAACTCAGAGAATCCTCAGCAACCATATATCGATTTTTCATTAAACAGACAAAAAAATGTTTTTAATTAATTGCCTCTATGTTGCACCTACTCTACATAAAACAAGTGAAGACTACAATATCAGTTTGCTCGGCGCACGCAGGCCGTCACGTCGACTTAATACTTACAAAGGCACCGACAGTAATACCAAGATATACCTGACATTCCACAGCACCTTTATCACCCTAACCTAAGGTTCAAATTCAATTGACTTCAAATTTGTTGTAAAAATAACATTTATTTTTATTTTAAGACAGGTTGTTGGTGCTTATTACTCGGAGAATAAAGTTTATATTTGAGTGCATACACGGTGATCAGTTCAATGCAGAAACAAATTAATACTTTTATTGTATGTGAGCAGGAATTTTACAATATCCTAACAGAATAAATACGTGGGTGATAAAACTGTTTTTACCTGTGGTATTCGGTAAAATAATGGTGTTTTGTAACATCTAACGTATATGGAGTCTACTAGTAAAACCCATAACTTTTCAGCTGCTAAACTCGGCTTAAGGCTTAAAGTTACAGCGCTCTACGTCGGCCAATTTTGGATTGACTGACTTCACACACATACACAAATATTATGGAGAAACGTTTATGTATACACGTATCCATATGATATTTTCTTTCAAGGCTATTTTTTTTTGTTTCTTTCGAAGCAACTGATCATTAGGTACTTTGTAAGCGGTTGATAAACCTCTGTTGAGTGAGAAATATTTTTTTAAATTTATATCACATAAAAACATGTGATACATTCGTCGGATCTTACATTATATGTAATTTCACAGTGTGAATCTCACGGCTTATTAAATTGGAAGTCTGATGATTGTACCGTTTATCTCCGTCTGTCGCTCTCGTGTTGTAAACCGATAAGCTTGCTTGTAGTCAGCGAATTAACACATACTATGTACATATTACTGCATCGTTCCAGTACGAAATAACAACATGCATTGATAGAATTGATACAAACAGTTTATAGACGAGCTAACGGACCACCTGGTGACTACCCATGAATACCCGTACCTCCAAAAGTATCACCGGTTCGTGAGCGGCCGAAAATGAACTGAACTTTTTTGGTGTTAAAACGTCTCCGTGAATTATTTGTATATATAATTAAATTCCAATTCAAAGCTATTTAATCAGTTACGTATTCTGTAAATACACTTATACGCGTCATGTTTTGCGTCTACCATCTTCAAAATACCGTCTTCCGTCGTCAAAATACTTTATCAGAAACGGCGAAAGAAACTCCTCAGAAAATCAGAAATCAGAAAATAAAATAAATATTTACGTACTAAACTTTTAAGGCACCGTAGACATGGGTGTCAAAGACTAACCTCTCAGAATGTTTAAAATATGTAGAAACAATGAAATGTTTCTTATATAAAATCGCTGTACTAAACAAGTTGATACATGTTGTTGCCAAATTGTTTATAACACTTTAAAGTGAAGCTAAAATCACAGGTACAAAACACAAAAAAGTTACCCATAGAAAGAAGTACCGACAAAGCAAGGTGTTTAATCCTTCCTGGAAATAATTAGAAAGTCGTACAGTGCGCAACGAGAAAAATCAAAAACGAGAACTGAGTTGAGTTGACTTGAGCGATTATTCAACTTTTTTTATTGGTGATACCAATATAAAGATGACACAATTGATTTTGTATATAAGCTAAGTCGCATACCATGTTTATGAAAAGGGCTATATTTTCTTCAACCTATCAATGGTCCATGGCAAGACACTGCTTTGTCATCATAACTGAGGAGGGAAAGAATGGACTCGACCAAGGTCAGCGTAACACTATCAGCTCCATCACCATCCAATATGTACCTATTCGTCTTACTTGGCACTTGCGGCTACTTCATCGTCAACGAAGCGTCGTTCTTATGTCGCCTGAAAGTGTCCCACGTAGCGATTGCTATCTAACGATAACAGCTGGGATCGAAGGTTTAACTAAGCATAATTGCTCAAAGAATTTTGCCACCAGCGCAAACATATCCACCTACCTAACGCGCTCGAGTTTACGAGCAGACGAGCCACCTGATGGTCAGTGGTCACCGTCGCCCATGGACATGAGTAACACCAAAGACGTCACTGATGCGTCGTCGGCTGAGAAAGAAGAAGAAAGAAAGATACTTATGATGTTATGAGCAACATGAGGTGTTTGTTGAAAAAAACTGATGGATGGATGATCTAGTCCTGACCGAGATAGGCAGTAGCAGTTTTCTAACCATTGTCAGACCAGCAATATCAGTTCCAAAATTATGAAGAGTCCAAGTATACTGGTTTTTAATTAAAGAGTTATTAGAATATCAAATAGTTGGATGTTACATTCTGTAGAAAGCTTATACTACAGTTTCAAATAAACTTCGATTGCAAGGTATTAATTTGTTTTTCCTTAAATTAAGAATATGTTAATATTATTCTCATTAAGCTGTGAATCCTACACATTAAATAAATAAATATGTTCCTGGATTTTCAACTGATGTAATCATTATTATTTTAATTAACCGTAAAACACGTCCTCTGACCAAATGAGGTTGGTATCGACTTATCTGACAGCTAAGTGTTCTCGTATCTTGAACGTAATATTAATGGTACAGGTAGAAAGCAGCCACAATGGAGTAGACCTGCAGAGTAATTAATATACACGTTAATTGCTGATTTACGAAAATCATGTAATCAGTTTGGTATTATGTAAAACTTTTGCTTCTACGGCGGTTATAAAAAGGTGTTTTACAGCTAATCAATTATAATTATTCAGGCGTTACTTTGCGTAAAACCATTGTTATTAAATTACTGTTATTAAGTTACTGTCATAATTCATCCCTTACGAGAAAGCTTGTGAGTACCATCCATCCTGGAATCTACGTTCCGCACCTTCTCCTGAAGCACTTTGATAAGCCTAATGAGCAAATTCAAATAAATTAATGCAATTTAGATATCAAATACTTGAATAGAACCCAGTAAAATTAAAAATCAAATCACATCGTTAGCCGTGGTTCGCCAAGACATATTATAAAATAGATAACTATGGTAAACGTAAGATTTGTTCAAAAACAAATGCTCTTAAAATTTACTGGTTAAACAACATTGAACTGTTTAGACTGCGGTTTTTTCATCCAGCGCATGGTTATGCAAAAAATCGATCGTGATTCAGAGATCGCGTTGATCAGCTTCATCTCTGAAATAGAGTGTTCGTGTCTAAAAGTTAAATCGGACATTTTACAAAACTCCAAAGATTTACAAAAAGATACAACTGACAATTAAATACTCTTAATGGAAGTGGTTATCACGTCAAACTCAATAACAACTTTTTCTACTCACAGAACGGTGTTCACATTCAAGAATTCGTTACCCAGAATCAGTCATGGTACCACGATAAAAAATTATATAAGCTAGTGTGCTAATAATTACGAACCTATTAAAGGGAGTCACCAAAAATCGCGGCTATGATCGTTCAAAATAAATAATTGGACTAACTATTCCATTTCTTTTCTATTTTCAAAATCCTACCTCATTTTCAGCCCATCAAACATTTCAACCTCTAAAATAAACTTGACCGATGGGTAAGAGTGTCAGATTTCAATTTAGTCAGACGTTCTCTTCACAAAAAGTCAGATTCTACGACCTCTCTGCCGCTGAAACAACCAGTGCCAGATGTCTGCTCTTAACCATTGAGCAAGAGTAATAGAATGTACTCTTGGAATGGTATTGCGAGCAATTGGGCCGACTAATAGCGGAGAGTTGAATTCTTCAACTCCAGAACTGGACTCGGACCCGAAGAAAGATGTTTAAGAATTATATTATAAAATAAAACATAAAAATAACAATACAATGAAAATAATAAAAGTGACCACTGATGATATAAGTACCCGTGCACAAGCAAATATCACATGTAGATGTTTCTTTGGTTTTCCATAAAGATAACATTAGATTTTCATCGCATATCATTGGTACATTGGATAATCTATTTATTTCCTTTTTCTTTATTTTCTGGATTCCTTACGGATGACGTTGGGATACAGAAATTTGATCTTCATGTTGACAAAGTTAATGCAGCAGCAATATTTCTGCATCTGATACCCTAAAGATTGATGAAAAGAGAAATGCATCGTCATTTGGAGTATTCCAAAAAAAATCCTTTTTTGTTTCTAATCAGCGCAATTTCAGTTGAGCCTAAATCGATCTAGCTAGTCGGGTTATAAGACGAATCCAATAGCCTAGTAATTTCATCGTTTATTTTTTACATAGGGAGACAGATTTTAAATCCTGCACACACTACTGTTTCAAACTTGGGCTGATAAGAATTTATTGATTTGACTTTTCGAAGGGAAAAATCAGCAATTTTGATAATTTTCCATAATGTTCTGTGGTTTTACTTCTGCTTGACCAGAAAAACCACTTTTCATATTGTAAAACCTAAACCCAACAATGTAAACATTATTAATCATCATGATATGATGATATGAATATCGTCAGGTTATCAATCAGTCTAGCTGATATTGGAGCGTCCTTCACATAATTTGCCAAAATCAAGTTGCCGTATTAAAAGATTTATATTTCAAGGATCAAATTTTAACTATTGCTGTTTTTTGCCATTTTCTTTGACTAATGACTTACAGAACCTTTCCTAAGCAACCTTAAATAGATGTCTTGCTCAATTTATTTCACAACAAAATTTGCAATATCTCCTTCAATAACCGACCTAGTTTAATATTCATAAGTCAGAAGTCACAATCGTTTTCTCAACGCCCCGTACTTCCTAGAATAGAAGCGTGACCTTCCATTTACTTATCATTTTCCTTGAGATGACTATTTCATTCATCGTTTGTCGAATTATAAATATGCATGTTGAGTTCAATGCATATCGGGGACTGATCAAACGTGTGATATGATTGTTTTGATAATAGATGCTAAACAAAACGCGTGGGTTTGTTTTGGTATGGACTAAGTCTGATCAACATTTTCACAATGTTGTCAGAGGTATTCATGCATAATACTCCAATTATACCGAGTTTTTTATGATAATTATCACCGCTGCCTAAAAGCATCCTTGTCAACATTGCCGTTACTTTCGTGTACTGGTCAAGAAGGAAGTGTTGCACATGCTTATTAACCGAACCTCAAGATTTGTAGAGAAAACAAATTAAACATTTTAGTTGACGGGTGAAGTGCAAAGCTAGAAAAAAAATGAAAACAATAATTTCCGACAGAAACTGACGCCTGTGCCTGAGTTTAGTGAGACCAATCAGGAAAACAACAACCGATAAGGAGAGCCTGGTAGCCTGGTGGTGACGGATGGAGCTCTTTGTACTTCTAGAAGTTTGAAACATTAATAATACCTTACATACGGTAAAGAGGGAGAGATAACTGTATGAGAGAAAATTGATGTGTTTTAGCAGAAAACGTAGAGAAATGATAACGATGATAAAAATATAATTTCTTTTAAAACTCTGGTGTAGATAACTTCAATAGTTTAAGATAGACAACTATTTATCACTATCTGTCACTGGCTGTCTCTGAAACATGTTCCGATGTTATCAAAATTTTTACGCCGCGAATCGTGGTGAGAGTGTATAAATATAAATACATCGCGCCGTCTGCCAGATAGCCTGACTATTATTAGTTCAAACCCATGTTATTTTAACTGCTTCGTACCGAGTCTGTTCAATACTAACGGCTATTAACGAAAATATTTTAAATATTGCCAGAACAATTCAGGTGTAGATTTTTTAAACAGTTTTGTTATAGGCGGGTCTGCTACGTGATAATGGTACCCTTATTTACCCTGGTATCCTTTATTTCGGGTAGAAGAACCCTGCACTGAGTATCTTATCAGATCAGAGTTCTGTTAATAATTCACATATTGAATAGGCGATAATCTAACTGTATTACTGTGTAAATATCGTCTATCCATATGATTTCGATTATGTTTTGTTTATTCCTAAGTTCATTAAGAAATAATTTTATTCCGTCCAGCTTAAGTCAAACAATTTAAAATCACAGAATAATAAGCGTTGCAGCTTACAATATAGGAAGTCAATTCAATTCAACATTCATACGCAACATTATTTGATTTGCAGTGTAATTCGTCAGTTAATTTGAGCCTCGTGAAACGTATAATAATAATAATAATTCTTTAATTCCACCAACTGAGGATCATATACAATCATTCATTCATGCTTACATCAACACTTACAACAAGTAGTTTCTTTTCGTATGGACTTTAGGTTGGTAAATTTCTGAAATCAACCACGAATTTTTTTAAATATCTCTGAAGAGTATATAAGTGTTAGTTTTTCTTGCACCAGGATGTCGGTAGACTTAAAGTATGTCGAAACTTATCTAGCTACAGTTTTGCCATTCATATCTGGATTAAACTTCATTTGTTACAATTACTGATTTGTCGAACTGATTCGTGACATCTCAGTTTTCCAAAGTTCCAAATGTACCACTTTTCAATACATTGTCTATTATAACGGTAAGATCTAAATCTATATCCGTACTCAATTTCTGTTTCTTCAGTTATTATATTATTTTTGTAGGTTGGACACTGCAAGAAATAAACAGTATATATCTTTTTCAATCATCTATTTTCTTGAGATTGAAATCCAAAAGCTTTAAGGAAAAATTGTGTAGCAATAGTAGGATCCAATCGAATACGTATTGAGGTTATCAGGCGAATGTCGCCATGACAACATAAAAAAACATTTCGTTTCCACGACACAGGATAAGCACACGCTTCTACACCACAAATTATAGTTTTACCGTAGACAAAATCTATGTTTTACATAAACTAGAAGCAATAAAGAGCACACTTCCAAACAATAGATTAATATTCATGGTCTGTTTACACCCACGATCGATCTTATTAGACTATTTTATGGCTCATAGGGATTTAGTCGTGAAATAAACAAACACTGTTCATCTTATTGAACACATGTTTTAGTTACATGACACAGAGATATTATTTTATAGTAATAATATTGTGATTCAGGCTCACTTTATTCATACTAATGTAGAGAGTTTTAATGGATAATTGTATTATAAGCCAAATCAGCATTTACTGGAATTTTCACATCTCTTTGTAAACGCCTACCTATCATCGCACGCGAATTTCTATGTTTTGAAACCTCTTACATATATCGACCGTATTATTACGATTCACTTATACAATAAGTATTCACTTATTCACTTATATTGTTCGAAATCTATTCGACACGAAATCTGTTAGGAAGTCACAATATATAAAGTCTGTTAGGAAGTCACAATACATAAAATCTGTTAGGAAGTCACAGTATATAAAATCTGTTAGGAAATCACAATATATAAAAATTTAAGTGTGCCAGACATACTTAAGACACGATTAAATCGTAACTGTCAAAAACTAATGTAATTCCATAAAAACACGTCTTTTATTCCCTAAGGACAATTTTGGGACCACCGTCGAAGCATCGAGGCAATGATTTTTAATATTCTATCCCATTATGTAAAATCGCAGGCTAATTTGAACTTTATTGTAAACGCAATAGAAGCTATTTTCATTCGGGTAAATATAAAGGGTTCGTTCAGGTTGTTTACCGGCTATTAAGACATTTAATGTTCAGTCATTCCCTTAAATTGACCTTTAATTTATATATAATAACAAATCTTTTTCTAGTAAAAATCAATGTGGAGTAAAAAGGACCCTAATACATTTATCTTAAGGTTGTAGTAAAATTTATCAAGGTTATAATAAACGTTAATAATCACTGTTTGATGATGTGCGGTCCAATGGTTTTTGTTTATAGCATGTTGTGAGATTTTGATTGCTTTTTTTTGTTGTTCCGAAATAAATATTGTTGTAGATTCGACAGGATTTGTCGTTTAACTCATCTGTCAATTACATCTCTATTGTCTGTTACGTAGTTTGAGTCTACCATTTTCTCATAGATCCGATAATCAATTATTTCATTTTACAGGATATCCAATTTAGAAGTAGTTCCATTGTGTTTTTTTATATTAAAAAAAATTAATAAAACTATGATTACCTATAAGATTAGTAAGCAAAGACTGGATAGGAGTTAAAAGTTGATATCTCATTGAGATTTCATAAAGTAAAATCGGATGAAATTAAAAATGGAACGTAACATAAAAAGATAAAAATTGCCAATCTGTACACACATAATATGGTAAGTCTAGTTTATATATCTCGAAAAACTCAAGGCTATCTGAATATCTGATCTGTGACGCGTTGCTGATCGAGAAGGTATTAAGGAATCCACTTATGAAATGGCTTTTAAACTTTACATCCACAGCATATTAAAATATTGTACTACCTCCGGCAGGTAAAAAACTTTGACACTTTTTAGGAGTGACATAATATTACGTCATTCAAAGACTAATGACCTTTAAAGGAAAAGATTTGATGTTATTTTTTCTGTAGATGGTCTAAATTTAGTCGAATAGATTACTAACACAGAACTATAGAAACCCTTTGCAATAAGTGAGCTATTAATAAGATAATGCTTGTGTTACTTCGTACAGAAGTCAAGTCATTTTCTATTCTTCATCATAATTTGTATTACAATAAGCATGAGCTCAATGAGTATTAGCTTGGCTCACGACTTTATTTGCAATGAAACCGGCTTGAGAAAATAATAGACTAAACATTATCGCTACACAGTATAAATTAAAGTGTCCGCGTCTTTATCTGTTAAAGATAGCTACGAGAAAGATTTAGATGTGAGGGGTAACATGAAAAATTAATAAAACGCTCGATTAAAACGAAACAAATATTTCGGGTATGAAAGTAAGAGTCATGTCGTTTCTCATACCATCGAGATTATTATATTTTTGGACACACAAATAGCCGAGAAATGAGTTGACTGCCACTTTATGGTAAATAGTTACTGCCATACATAGACGTCTGTGACGTCAAACGCATCACCGACGTGCTAACAGCCGAGAAAAAGCGGAGAACATGCTTTTTCACGGACATCAAAAAAAGAAAAAGTTTTCTATTTGTTGTTTATATTTCATTTTTTTATGTTTATTACCTCAAGAACTTTGCCATTTATAAACCGATTTGGAAAATATTTATTTTTTGTTTGAGAGAGCATACTTCCCGTTTGCTCCCACATTAAATTTGCAAAATATATCTATCACCCCTAAGTATGACAAATAGGAGATGAAACCAAGTAATTCACCTTTTTGAAATTTAAACTCGATTTTTGTTTATTTGTTACATTTCTGTACATCTCTATCAACTCGATCGATTCTAATGTTATTCATGTTAGCACAAGGTATGTTTAAATTAATATTTTTGAAAAATCCAACAAATACATCAAAAATATGGATAGTATTTTTTATGAAAATCTCAATAAAAATGTTCGATTTGACAGCTCTCTTCAATGCGGTTAAGCAAATCCCTGCTCAACGAATTAAGTGACTAATACAACGCACTAATTAAAGAATTGGAGATGTGTTAAAGATACTTAATTTTATTAGTAAATTACATCCGTGCGAAGCAGGGATGGGTCGTTAGTTATATGTACTAAATTTCATGTAACTGTTGTAACTTGACTAAAGTCCTATTTGAAATATGTCACAAATGATTCGCTAAATAAAATGTTTCGTTGGTCTCAGACTCATACAAAGGGCGTTAAAAACTATTAATAAACTTAATTATCCCACATCTTCATTCCACCTCTCCATCCGTCAGCAATTTCAAGCTTGTCACTTTGCAACTGATCCGGACCAGTTTTTTTATATCTTTTTACAGCAACGACTCGAAACTATTTTTAGAAATTGTTTCTGTCTTTTACAGCAATCTGCTTTCTCCTTTTAATCTATGACTCTGTGTTGCTCAAGGAAGTATTTTTGCACTCCTTTTCTTTATTCCGTAAAAAAAGTTTACTTGACTAAAGATAATTAATTTTTCAATATAGGACGTTTAATTGGAATATCAAAAATACAAGACAACGCTAAAAATGATGTACTGAATTAACTAACATTTTAAACGTTAATTATAATACAAAACCGTTTCAAATTAATATTTGGTTTTGAGAATCAGCAATATTATTTTATCGTTTATAACAAATCAGAATCAAAAGTAATAAAGAAAACATAAATAAGATTGTAATCCTTAATGGTACTATTGATATTACACCTGTAATTTTAAACTTATATCACTGCGGACATTGTATATTTTAAACTTAACGGGTTCTCACTATTTTTATATTATTTACCTATATTTCGAACCAATCAAGTGGATCATGGCCACGATGAAACTCAGTATTGGTAAAATACACAAAAACCGTGAGCATCTGTTAGAGTTGAAACTATAGATATTGCTCACAATATAGTAGGAATAATTACATTTCATATTTAAATATATAGTTAATAATGAAAAAAAAAATCGGTATAAAGTCGACTTTATAACTATGTATGTCTAGGTTTCCATTCAAATACTAGAGCAATTTAGAAACAATCTTCCTGTAACAGCTGTTGATCTTTAAGCCCTTCCTGTGCTATAATAAGCGTGTCTGGGAGTTCCTAAAAATAAATGTCTGTAGCTAACATTGAGAATGAAGAATCGAATAGTTTCATAATTATTTCGAAAAACTTGTTAACTGCTGCGTTTTTAATCAATTAAGCTACTTTGAATTATATTAAGCATTATTAAATTTTTACATTTTTCGCTATGATTAGTGTTGATTGTTTCTTTCGATTTGGATTGGATATTTATACCAATAGCCATCAAACGACGTGATGGGTCACCTAATAGTACGTGGTCAATCACCTTTGAAAATCCATACTACCAAAGGTATTACAAATGCGTTGCAGGCCAAGATAGAAGCTAAGGACCCGATTATTCCTGGCTCCCCAACCCTGCAACTGAAAAACGAATTGATTCTGAAAGGAGATTGATATAGCCAGACAGATAACACCATAAGCATGCATGAGTATAATTGCCATAGCGTCCTATAGATTATATTTACTAGCCTGAGACAATTGAAAGCTACATTTGAAACGTTTAAAATTGTAAAAGAAAAAGATTTGCCTCAAGATTATTATATACTCGCAGTTTTAGTTAACATCGTAACGCAACACGTTAATGAACTAAAATGCAAAAAGAATTATCGGTATCACAAGGTTACTTCATTGTTGTTATTATATAACTCGAACTGAACAACGTTGAACCCGGAAGCCAGTCACAGTGGCAGAGGTGTCATTGTCGTTTCCTACACACGGTTGTGTACACTTCGACAAGTATTTTATTAACACTGTGATATTTACTACTAGTTTCTGTTAAACTGTGTAGGAATATAAGAAAATTCTATAAAAGTTCACTGTTCAACAAATACTCTTTTTAGTTATTCCAGTCGCCACTTCAGTAATTATATTATTTTACAATCAAATAATGGTTAGTAAAAGGTTGATTGTTTCGATTGTATGAAGATTATTTTTTGACTTAGGTCCAAATTACTTGTCCACAGTACGGAGTTGATTTTTAATTGCATTTGGATTAGAAGCGAATAGATTCGACTCTAAAAAATTCTTCTTCAATTTTAGTATAAATTTTGAGATCGAGATCTGTCGCGTCTTTGTCATCTATTTTTTAACAATTGATAACTTTAAAGTTTACACTTTGTTCATGATTTATGTAGTTATGAGTAATTTTGTATAATTGGTCACAATAGCAAATATTGCTTACGCGGGTACAACCGTTTTATTTGCAATTTACTTAATTTACGCTGATTTAAATAACCTAGTTGTGTTCATTGCACAATTCACATTGTTATTATTTAAGGTTTTTAAATTATTATTTTTTGTAAATAACCAACAAACATAACACAGTCCATATTCTATAATATGGCCAGTTACTATTAACTGACAATCCACGCCCATGGCTATACGTGAGACCAAAGGCATTATCAACATTTGCTGGCTCTCCAATAGTTCTCTGTGACTGGTTTGTCCCAAGCAAAGGTGCTTTCATCATTAATTTACCAAGAAACCACAATTTTTTTACGATTTATGCTTATAGATCATAAGTAGTTGCAGTTATGGTAGAAGTGTAGTTGAGCGGTTCCTCAACTACAATCATATCAGAGTCGACACGCGGTTTTGTGAAACATAAACGTAATAATACATTTTGCAGTATTTATACACTCAGACTGACCAGTTTCGAAAGCGAATATTGTAACATAAATTTTCTTTTAATATATCCAACATAATAAAACAAGGATATGAAAGTAAAACCAGAAAATAATTTTATAGAGATACGGTTTACGAACACTATTACCTATTGCGCTATCGTTATCTGTGGAGGTATCGAGAAGGATCGTAAAAGGGAACTAGTTTTACATTTACCAGAAGCAAGGGAAATTACATACAAATAAAGTATTTATCATTTATTGTGTACAATAAAATAAATTGTGACAAGTCTGTCTTTGAAATTTGTCCTTAATATCGACAGTTACAAAATATGTAGATGTACACAGTATCATTTGATTAATTTTGGCTTTTGGACGAGTTGTATTTCTGAACATGTTACAAATTATTGCCTTGGTCATTCTGATTTTTTGTGTATTTTTTTTAACATAATAATTGTTTATTCACCGCTAACGTCTCAACTGCAGTCAGTAGTAAGCTATAAGGACGAAATCACAATTACTCCCCAAACTGAGCTTCAATAGCTTCTAATAATTTTGATTCGATTTAATCACAATTTGTGCCTTAGTTACGAATCGGCTTTAAGTTAAAAAGTAATACAAAACGACGAAATTTAAAATCTTTATAATAAACTAATTATCGAAGTGTTTTTATGATTGCTCGAAATTATTCCTTTCCTAATTTATTAATGTAATATGAACTTTTGTAGCTACCTTTATGATCGACGATGCATTTCAAACCTGGTCGTACCACTTCTGGGCAACGAAGGGGTCGTACTCTCAGGAACCGCGTATACAGATTGACGTTTAATAAAGCTATTTTGATATTATTTGATCGATTGACCAAATAGAGCATGTTTGTACAAGCCCTAAAACAATATCTATAATTGTAACATTTAGCAGTAAACCTACTGGGTCAATACAGAATGTTTGGCTTACGTAATATAATGTTTATTAATACGGGGTGTTCAGAATTAGGTCGTGGCTGAAATTGATTTAGTGCGAAAATGGCTCATTATTTGCCTCGCGTATTGACACTATCTCGATTGGCGTACTTTTTGAGAATGTTGTTATAATATAAACCTTTAATCAAAATTGAAATTTAAAGAAGACATTAATTGGAGTGCGCGTATCACGTAATAACTGTAACAATGATTGGTCATTATTAAATTTCTTCGGTTTTATTTATTAGTCTTAGTCATTTAGATTGGGTAAAGGTTATTTCTAAATAACGCTGTTGAGTATTTTGTAAATGCTATAAAAGAAACGGAAGGAAGGAAAATTTATACTTTGTAGTAAGTACAGAAAATTTCATCTTATCTTAAGCTAAGCGTGTAAGAGCTACATCGGTAACAAACCCTATCTTAAAGGCAATTAAAAAAAAAACTTGATATTCAGATTCTACCCCGTTCAAATTTAATAATATTGGGTAACAATATATTGTTAGTGTACATCGTAATATCGGTTTCCAATCAAAAACTAACGATACATTAGTCAGATTGACAAATGTATTACTGTCAATGTCAGCTGTCAACTTATCATGAGCCCCGCGCCGCTGCACTTACCGAGACCACGACTCATGTACCTACTTCGAAACATCAGCACACAACATTTATATCGCGAGTACTCACGTGTGAGCAGAATGTGTACAATCCAATATGAATGAATAAAATAACATCCACATAACAAAAACTGGTACATACATAGGTACTGAAGCTAATTAATAGGCAAACCGCAACCTTATTCATAAATCACAATAACTTTCTTTAGCACACTCTCCCATTGCTTCCAAGTAAGTGACGTAATGCATTAAACGAAATGAACCAGCACGTTAAGTTTATCTCAGTAATTGGAGTTTAACCACCTCGAACGTGCCGCCAATGACGTCATGTAATGGCACACGCCCACCGATACTTGCTCCTGATAATTCTTTCATGTCGTATCCATGTTGTTGGGATAGAAAACTGGGTATTCCGCTCGTGTCTTTTCTGTTCTGAGCATCGAACTCAGGGCTACGAGACATTTCAAATATATAAACGGTCCAATTCTCGGGCACATACATACAAACCTCATATTACATGTTCATGTTCGGCGAGTGAATATACAAAAATAATAGATTAAAAAGCCTAATACTAATGCCGTACATTACGTGGCCGGAAATAGAAACCGAAGCTATTCGCTTAGCAAGCAGAGTCACTCAAATTCAAATTCAAATTCAAAATCATTTAATCATGTAGGTATTCAGTAAATACACTTATGAACGTCATTTTTTGCTTCTACCACCGTTTTGAAAAGGTGCTTTAACAATGAGGAGAACAAACGGCGAAAGAAACTCCTCAGCACATGTTTTAAACAACATATGGTAATTACAAAAGTTTAAATATGTGCGGAACTGGAACTGGTTTCCACACTAATTTTGTCCAGGCATTCTTGTCATTCATGTACTCATCTATACTATAATATCCCTTGCATATAAGTTGTGTTTTAACTTTTCTGCTTATACGTATTTAATTTTTTTTAATAATTACTAAATTACTATATATATACTGACTGGCTACGGTGAGTACACC